>JAUNZO010000044.1:0-171996 GCA_031894775.1 Chloris gayana
AGGGACCCATTGTCGACGACTATAGGTCAAAAGAGGGCCGGTGGGCGTAAGTCCGACGGCCGCTTGGGCGAGTAAAGGCGCGTCCCTCCCGGGAATCGTGCGCGGACGCCAACAGAAGAGCATAACATTGATGGGCCCGGCCCACGTCGTAAAATTAGAAATAATAGTTTAATTTTGGAAAAAGATCCTAGTCAGTTAGGAAATCGGCCCGAAGAGGGTCCGAGTAGGATTCTTTGTGCCGAGTATAAATACATACTCGGATGTAACATGTAAACTCGATTCACATCCAATACAACTTTCGCGCATCGCCAAACCCTAATTTTCTGTCAAGTTTTACCGTTTTCGCGGGGATCTTCGGGGCTCCGGCCGACAACAAGTTGGCTTGACAAGGTAATTATGTTGTCTAGTTTTCGGCGCATTGTTCGTAATTAGATGACTTAATTGCTAGTTATCCGGCGACTAGATCTGTTCTCGATCGGCGTAGTGAGTATCGGCCGGATGAGTCAAGTTGACCTGGTCCGGCTCGTGGTGGAGGTAGTTTGACTTGTCCCGCCTCCCCGTTCCAGCCTTTGTTCACAACGCCGATTGGCTCGGATCTGGTCGTCCGAGTCACAGTAGCCACTATGAGATTTCTTTTACATCTTGGCCGATTCGATTGTGCAGATTCAGCTGACGTGTCCCGTGTTTGCCTTTGCGATAGTTGACTTGTCCTAGGCGCATGCAGCCGATTGGCTAGGGTGTAGATTTACTTTCATAGTTAAGGCGTTTATAATTGTGCTTGTCCCGAATCGGTCAGCGTGCGCGGCCGTTAGACCTGGTCCAGCTGCGTGCCATCGCTGACTTGTCCCGTTGGAGCGATCGGTCGATTTGGGATCTGCGTGGTTGTATTTGTCTTACTGTTCTTTCTGAGTGTTTAGCCGATTGCTTATCACGTTCATTAGCTGTTTTATGTTTAATTAGTGCTAAATCTGTTAAAGCTGCTTTTGAACCCGAGTTATTAGCATGATTTTATTGATCATCGTTATACATTTAGATAGATTTAAATAATTCATCGCTAAAATAGATGGCAGTAATCGGCCGGATGTCCGATCGGCCGATTCACGGATCTCGATTGATGATTAAACCATCTTCTTGCTATCAAACGAATTACATCCCATTAATAATTACCTTGTTTACATTTCATTCGATAATGCATCCCCGCAAAATCTTAATGATTTGATCGCTTACCGACGAAATCGGCCGCTAGCCACCGATTGCATGTTATAGCGTCGGCCGATTTCGTATCGTTTGTATCACAGCTCGTTTGCCTGGCATTTAATACATAAATGGATGGGCCGTGTTGTTCTCTCGTCTATGGCCGATTTTGTCTATCTTACGCCATAATCGGCCACGGCCGCACATCGGTCTATCCGGGCCGATGACCTGGAATTTTACACTTTTTATTGTCTTTGTTGGTTTGCAGGAAAACCATCCGGCACGCACCAGCAGCACACGAACATTGGCGAGCCGAGCCGGTCCGTTGGGAGCACAGGACTCGCGTCAGCCGGGTTTCGGTGGACTCTCCGGACAACGGTGTGTCGACGACTTTTGACGTCAACACACTTTTTGGCACGCCCGTGGGACCAAAGCAACCAAGATCAAGATGTCATACATACAAGCCGTCGGGGAGGACGGAACACCAATGGTCGATGCTGAAAATCGGCCGATTTTGGTTCCAGGACTCTCTCAGGACGGATGGCAAAGGGCATGGAGAAGTTTCGATGATAACGGGATTTCGGCCTGGGGAAAGATGACGACAGAACAAAAGCTGCAGTACCAGGAATACCCGGCCGAAGCAATGAAAAAGTACTTTCAAGCCCCGACAGCTGACACGTGGCGTAGTGGCCACAAAAGGAGACTTCCTCGCATTCTCGCATCCGGAAGAACTAGACCAAATCAAAGCCCGTAGATCGCCGGATGCCAACCAACTCGTGATATGGTCAACTCGTCCGTTCATCATGCCCTAATCAATCAATCAGTGCGTGTTGACCAACACCATCGGGAATTTGATCAAGGACACAATTGATGGCAGGTCGTTCATCGAAGGGTATTCTCGACCTGCATACACTCAGCCTTTCGGCACTCCCGTACGGTCGAATCAGGGAATTAGCCTCCGTAGTACCACACCGCAGCAGTGGTTTCAGCCTCAGTACGGCATGCCACCTCACCTATGGCCTGGCAAGGACAATGCAAATGCAAGTACCAAGGCAACCCAGCCAGTGCAAAGAGGATGACAAGTGGCCCCAAGAAGTCGGTAACGGAAGAAGGCGACGGACAAGATATACAACAGCCGACTTCCGAGTTGGGGGCAGCAACCAATGTGGCAGCGGTCCCACAGTATGGCACAAGCAGCCTCAATTTCTTCTACGTACCAAATACCGGCCCAAGTAGAATTGAGAACTCACCCACTATAGTACGGCCGATATCTCGGTATTCCACAACCAACCGCATCGGCCGGGGACAGGGATTCATGATCGGACGGCCGACCCAATCGGCCATGAATTATGGAATTGCTCCGCAGTACACCGTTCCCGGCCACCGGCACCGGGATTTCCGGAACAGCCAATTGATACACCCGACCGGGGGACAGCCCAACACAGCTTATATGACGGGGACCGGATCAGCAATCGCTGGACCCAATGATATGAATAGCCTCATGGCTAAGATCGCCGATATGATGAAAGATCGGCTCGATTTGAAGCCTAAAGAGAAGAGTGCATTGTATCGGCGACCTTACCCCGACCGGATGGATTCCGTGGCTTTACCCAATAAGTATAAAATTCCCGAGTTTTCCAAGTTTTCTCGGCCAAGATAACACATCAACTATGGAGCACATCAGCCGGTATGACGCACAGCCTTGGTGAGGCGTCTACTCAGGAGGCTTTACGGGTTCGGTTATTCCCACTCGTCATTGTCCGGATCGGCCTTTTCATGGTTTGCTTCGCTGTCACCCGGTTCTATTCGTAGTTGGGCCGATCTAGAGAAAAGGTTTCACTCGTACTTCTTCACGGGCATTACCGAGCTTAGTTTGTCCGATTTAATGGCAATGAAACAGAAACCGGGGAATCGCTGGCTGATTATATACAGAGGTTCAGGACTCGAGGGGACGATGCTACAACCCGAACCCGACAGAGCAACAGCTTGGCCGAAATTGCTTATGCGGGGCTATTCCCCAACATCAAAGAAAAATTTACCCCACATGAGTTTGACTGGCCGGCACAGCTGACACGCAGGGCGCTCGGCCAGAAGAGAATCTCCAACTCACCAGGAATCGGCAGTATCGGTAGCTTATGCTGATTTCGACGGTGAAGATGATGAAGAGGGAATTAATGCAGTTGAGTGGACTAATAACAAACGGCCGATATTTTCTCCACATGTCAATCCTAAGGAGAGAAAATATGATTTTGATTTATCCAAGGCCGACGAGATATTTGATCACCGTCGTGGGAAAAGAAAATCCAGCTTTCCCTCATCACAAAATTCCTACGCCGTAAGAGTTGAAGAAAATAGCTAAGTGGTGCAAGTGGCATGGAAATTCGCATCATAACACCGTTGATTGTTATGCTATGAGAGATGAGATCCAGTAAGGCAGTTGACAAGTGGGGTATTGCGAGCAACTGATGTAAAGAAGAAGATGAAAGTTGATGGGCACCCTTTCCCGGCTAATACGATGTACATCAATACCATCGGTGGTGGATCAGCTGGTTTCATACGCCGATATGAGAGGAAGAGAGAGAGGGAAGAAAGAGATCGGATGGCACATGAACAGGAATCTATCGGTCAAAGTCAGCAGACAGTGCAAGGTGTGATCCGCCGAGAAGATTTTGACCCACACTCGGGATTGTCCTTTCTTTCAAGCATCGCTGGGACCAAAACATGAAGCTTCCATCTATCGAGAACTGCCCGCAGTGCACCGGCCGGAAAGAGTATCGTGATGGCGGGTCATCAAGTTACCGGGACGGCCGATTGGTCGCAACTACGAATCACAACAATCGGCCCCCGTAAGAGCAATCGGCTATGATCACGTATATGATGAACGAAGATACATAGTGCCAAAGAGAACCTCCGTTCACGATCGGTCGGGGCCAATCAATGATGAAGAAGGGTTTGATTACCAATACCATGAAGATTCGAGAGATGATCAAACCGAGAACGAAGGACAGTGGTGCCCTGCTGGTTTGCTCAAGAAAACCCAAAAGAGAAGGCTTCAAAGAATGCGTTGTCGAGAAATCAAGGGTGGACGGCATCATAGAGATGACCAAGATGATGAGCCCAAGCCCAAGAAGGAATGGAGGCCGAAAGTGCAGCCTCAGTGGTCCGAGCTGAAGCCGCGGTGAATATGATGTCCCCGATGCCCAGGATTGTCTGGATCGGCCGATGAAAATTCGGCTGAAGAAGAACCAGTTGGGGAGACTTCGGAGATTCTTTGGACGCCGGAATCGGCGGTATTTGATAAGCCGCCAACTCGATCATTTGCATCTCAAGGCATTGTATATTAGCGGCTACGTCAACGGGTCACCGATGAGGAAGATGTTGGTCGACGGAGGAGCAGCGGTCAATGTCATGCCGACTACTACATACCGCAAGCTTGGGAAGACGCCGTAAGAAATGATGAAGGCTAATCCGACGCTCAAGGATTACAACGGGAGAAGCCAAGATGTGCGTGGGGCCGCAATAATGGAGATCACCGTGGGCAGCAAAACCATACCCACCACTTTTTTCATCATCGACGGAAAGGTGCATACACAACTTTGTTGGGGAGAGACCGGATTCATGCCAATTGTTGCATCCCATCGACCATGCACCAGTTGTTTGATTCAATGGGTCGGCAACAAGGTTGAAATCGTGCGGGCCGATAAGTCTCGTAACCATTGCAACCGCCGATTTCGAGTTTGCCGGTCCTGGAGAGCTTGCCTTGTTTATCGGGCACATATTGGGATGCGGAGGCCATAAACATTACAGTACGACGGAGTTATTGTGACCGGGGTCGTGCACTCCCGGCTGCTCCGATGGGCCCCACAGAGAATTGGCGGATAATCGGCCGATCGATACACGCATTGAGGATATGATGAGTCGGCCGATTAACGAAACAGTAAGATGGGAAACTAGGTCACGGTTTTGTGTCGGCCGACGAGTTAGAAGAGGTAGATATAGGGGATGGAGACAAGCCTCGGCCGACATATATTAGCAAGAAATTGTGTAAAGAAGTAAGAGATGAATTAGTGGCCTTATTGGAAGAATTTAAAGATTGTTTTGCTTGGGATTATAGCGAGATGCTCGGACTCACTCGATCGATCGTTGAACATCGGTTGCCCACCAAACCCGGATATCGGCCATATAAGCGTGGGGCTCTGAAAATTGACCCTAGGTATTATGAAGCCGTCAAAGAAGAGATTATTAGATTATATGAAGCCGGCTTCATTAGGCCATGCCGATATGCGGAGTGGGTTTCCAGTGATTGTGCCGGTGGAAAAGAAAATGGAAAGATGCGGGTCTGCATTGACTTCGAAATTTGAATAAAGCAACCCCGAAAGATGAGTACCCAATGCCAAACGCCGATTTGTTAGTTGATGCAGCCGCCGGCAACAAAATTTTGAGCTTTATGGATGGAAATGCTGGGTACAATCAGATTTTTATGGCCGAAGAAGATATACCGAAGACAGCTTCAGTGCCCGGAGCGTTAGGACTATATGAGTGGGTTGTCATGACCTTCGGGCTAAAAAATGCTGGTGCTACATATCGTAGAGCCATGAATTTTATATATCACGATTTGATCGGCCGATTGGTGGAAATTTATATTGATGATGTCATGGTGAAATCAAAATCGGTTGGAAGTCATGTGGCTGATCTCGGAGAAGTGTTGAAGAGAACAAGACAATACGGCTTGAAGATGAACCCGCTCAAGTGTGCATTTGGTGTCTCTACTGGGCAATTTCTGGGGTTTATTGTGCATGAAAAGGGAATTGAAGTCGGCCCTAAGAGTATTGATTCTATCCGAAAGCTGGAACCGCCGACGAACAAGACGAAGCTCCAGTCCCCGATCGGCAAGATAAATTTTATTAGGCGATTTATCTCAAACTTGTCCGGTCGACTTGATGTATTTACGCCATTATTAAAGCTCAAGGCCAATCAAGAATTTCGGTGGGAGCCAATCCATCAAAAAGCTTTAGAAGATATCAAGAAGTATTTGGTGTCCCCACCAGTGATGGTTCCGCCAAAGTCGTGCACACCCTTTAAGTTATATTTATCGGCCGATGACAGGTGCATCGGCTCGCGTTGACTCAAGAACAGGAGGGAAAAGAGCGGGTTATATTTTATCTCAGCCGCAAATTGATTGATGCAGAAACGCGGTATCCGCAGGTGGAAAGGTTATGTCTCTGTCTCGTATTTTTCATGTACAAAACTAAGGCATTATCTCGTTAGCCGAAGAGTGCACCGTGGTTTGCCAGTGCCGATGTCGTAAAATATATGCTATCGGCCCCGGTCCCCAAAGGCCGGTTGGGCAAATGGATGTTGGCAATTGCGGAATTTGATCTAGGCTATGAATCGGCCAAAGCAGTAAAAGCACAAGTATTGGCTGATTTAATAGTGCAAGCACGGTGAGCACTCGGCCGGATACGTTGAACCAAATGCCATGGACAGTATTCTTTGATGGTTCAATTTGCAAGGAAGGAAGTGGAATCAGCTTGGTTGTTGTGTCGCCTCTGGGGACAATACGTGGATACTCTATTACAGTAGAGGCGCACACCAACAACCAAGTCGAATATGAGGCAGTATTGAAAGGACCGGAGTTACTCATCGATGCCGGGCTGATTTTGTGGAAATTTTCGGCGATTCCTTGTTGGTCGTGAGTCACCGGCCGATGAGTATGAGTGTAAAGATGAAATATTGTTGCAATATCATAAAAAGTGCCGAAGTTGATGAAAAGATTCAAGTGTGTTAAAATCAGCCATATACCAAGAGAGCAGAACTTCGAAGCAAATAACTTGGCTCAACTAGCATCCGGATATCGGCTCACCGGAAATAGCTTGGAAATAGCCGATATTGAAAAGGCCGATTGGCGCACGTAAATTCAAAATTTTTTGAGCAATCCATCCCAACCTACAGATAAGAAGATAAGATATAAAGCCTTGAAGTATGTGCTCGTTGGATGATCAATTATTTTTCAAGACAATTGATGGGGTGCTTCTCAAATGTATTGATGACACCGAAGCCAGAGTGGTAATGAGCGAAGTACATGATGGGATTTGCGGAACGCATCAATCGGCCCATAAAATGAAGTGGCTGCTAAGGCGAGCTGGTTATTACCGGCCGACAATGTTGGCCGATTGTTTTAAATATTATAAAAGTTGTCAAGATTGCCGTAAATTCGGGCCTATACAGTAGGGCGCTCACGTCGCTTATGAATCCGGTGATCAAACCTTGGCCGTTCGTAGGCTAGGCCATGGATATGATCGGCCGATAAATCCAAAGCATCAAGCAAAGGACATCAATACATATTGGTAGCTACAGATTATTTCACGAAGTGGGTTGAAGCGGCGCCCTATCGTAAAGTTTCGACGGCCGACGTGATAACGTTTGTTAAAGAGCATATCATCTATAGATTTGGGATTCCGTAAACAATCACGACAGATCAAGGATCAGTATTTACGTCTGACGAATTTCAATCTTTTGTCGAGGAGATGGGGATTAAGTTGATTAATTCGTCGCCGTATTATGCCCAAGCCAATGGCCAAGCTGAAGCGGCAAATAAGAGTCTCGATCAAGTTGATCAAGCGGAAAATACAGGAGTATCCTCGTAAATGGCACATGAAATTGATGGACGCTTTGTGGGCTTATCGTATGTCACGGCATGGGGCCATGCAAGTCGCGCCGTATCAGCTTGTATATGGGCACGAAGCCGCATCGCCATGGGAGACAGCTATCGGCTCTAGAAGGATTGAATTGCAACAAAAGCTTTCGCCGATCAAGTACCACGGATTGATGATGGATGAATTAGAAGATGTAGTACAAAATCGGCCGGATGCATTGGAAAAAATAGAGCAGAATAAGGCAAGGGTTGCCCGCCATTATGATAAGAAGGTTGTGCAGTAAACAGCTTTAAAGAGGGCGATTTGGTCCGAAGCTTAGGATGCCGATCGGTGTGAAAGACAATCGGTTTGGTAAATGGTCGCCTAATTGGGAAGGACCCTATTTGATTAGCCGATCGGCACCGGTAACGCATATATTTTGAAAGAGTTAGCAGGAGAAGAATTCGGCCGAGCACTTAATGGGAAGTATTTGAAGCAAGATTATCCTAGTATTTGGATTAACTCATAGTGTTCGGCCTAAAAGAGACTACAGCCGATGTCGATGCACATCGCCTTGAGACGGCCGATACTAGAGTACACTTAGCAAAAAAAAATGAAAGAAAAACATAGAAGTCACCGATAAATTAGCCGATGTTTTAAACGTCGTCTTCGGATGGCCGATATGATTGTATATCGCCCTTAGTGCAAAAAATATTTATAACAAATTTTTGTTCAAGGTCCTATTACACCTAAGCATAATCGACAGCTCTCGCACGAGACAAGAAGTCTTGGACGGCAGATAGTGCACGGGCCAAGCATGGAGTCGAGGTTGGCCATGACCAACAGGTCATCCTCGATGGGGCCGACATCAGCGTGCGCCGCGGCAGCCATCTTCTCGGCCGCTTGAATTGCTTCGTCCGTCGTCTTCTCGTTGAGCCGCCACGTCAACCGACAGCCGTGCAATGGTGGCTTCCAAGGCCGCCGCTTCCTTCTCCTTGAGAGCCGCCGATGCTCTCAAATCGGCAATCTCTTGGTTGATTACCCGCAGCTCATCCCGCCGATTTGAGAGTTGCTCTTGCATCTCCCGGGTCTTGTGGGCCTCCTCCTCGAGCGCTTGATGGAGTCCTCGGCAAGTAACGCGGCTTGCCGCCGCTCCGCGTGGCGAGCCGTACGCCGCCGGGCACGAATGAAGTCCATTTGCCGCACTCCATGTATGCCACACGGTGCGAGCGTCGCGAACGTCCTCCGGGAGCTCAGTCCGGACCTCCAAGTACCGGGCCCTTATGGGGTGGGCGTCGGCCACCAAGCAGCCAACCGAAGAAGCCTCAAGCTCGCGCGCGATTTCGGCCATGGTGGTAAGACCGTAGCAGATACCAAAATCGGCGCAGACGAGGGAAGCCGAGCGCCCGAAATACCAAGAGAAATAAAGTGAAGCTAATGACCAGCGGCGAATCAAAAAAGAGATAGTAAAAACAAACCCGCGAAGCGTCGATGCGAAGCGGCCGGACGTCTATCGGCTGCGCCATTGAACCCACAGTGTTCGTGTGTTCCAATCAGCTCTCGGCCGGCCGATCCCCTTCACCAGCGGCATCCTCGGAGGCGGCATCGGGCACATGGCCAGCCTTGTTCAGCTTCGGCGGGCTCATCGGCAGGCTCATCGGCAGCAGCACCTACAGGAGAAGCCGCGGGCGGCTCCCGGTCGGCCGATTCTTCGACAAGCAATAGTGCCTTTGGGGGAGCAGAGGCGACACATGGACAGCTTGTTCAGCCTTCGGTGGCAACATCGAAGACGCAGGCCGATCCGAGCGAGTTGAGCTCTCCGTAAGGTTTGGATCGGCCCGGCTTGGTATGACTCCAAGTTCCGGAGCTGCTTGAATCGGCCTTTCGTGCGTCGGCGTCCCGGCCCGTGGAGGAGTCGACAGGCGGATCGGCCTATCGTGCGCTGACGTCCGGGCCCGAGGAGGAAGAACCGCCGATTCCCGCTAAGAACTCATAGTTAGACAAGCATGTAAAGTAAAAAGGAATCGGCAATCATGCAATAATAACCCGACGCGGCGGAGATGGTTCATCGAAGTAGTCCGGGCCTGACGGGCGCACAGTGCCGCTTTAGCAGCGCGCGGTGTCGCTTCGTGGCTTGAGTCGGCCCCGCAGCTGGCACATTAGCCTTCCTCTTGCCGAGGGCGGCTGTTTTAGTCTTGGCCTTGCGGGCAGCTGGTGCCCTCGACTCATCGCCGCAAAAGCTTGGGCAGGAGTGCGATCGGTGAAGCCGATATTTGGAGCAATTGGGCTCGGCATTAAGTATGCAATCGGCCGGCCATCGATACTCGGGTCGGCGGCTCCTCCGTGTCCGATCGAAAAAGAATATACAAGGGTGAGCATTTGGAGTGGCCGATTTCATTTACAAAATCGGCCTTATAAAATAAATCGGCTACACGTACCTCGGCGAAAGCTTCTCTCAGACTAAGCCGGAGAAGAAGGAGGCGGTGTTCCGGCCGCGGAGGTGCCGGTTCCACTCGCCCCACCAACGGTCAAAAAGGCGGGTACTCCGGGCGCCGGGAAAATCCGGCTAAGTCGCCGGTGACGACATCGGCGGTGCGGCCGACGAGCCAATTCCACCGAATGGCGTTGTCGACGGTAGCCCGCGCCTTTATTTGCCCCACATAGAAGAGGTCGGGGGCAACCGGCCGAAGCCGAGTTGGCGGGCCGCCACCGACGGGTGGTAGAACTCATAGGAGCGAAAGCCTTGCTCCCAAGCAATGAGTCCCGTCGACAGCAGACAGGGGCGGAGGCAGGTGGTGAAGATCTTGACCGCCTCCCCGTCGGCCGTTGGGAAGGTGGGGTCGATCGAAAAGGAGTGTCATACCCCTTCTCGAAGAAATCGATGTACGGGTACCAATCCGTACTTTCGTTGTTGAGGCCCTTGTAGAGGGCGGCGAACCAATACGCCAGGTTGTCATCCGACATGGCCGCCCCGGTGCCATGGACAACGCTTCCCGAAAGAGATACATCGGCCGGATCTGGGCGTGGCCGATTCGGCATAGTTGCCGGGGAAGGTGAGGACACCGAGGTCCGGATCGATGGCCTTGGTGGTATGAAGGGACAACCACATTTGGATGAACCACCAAGGGCCTCCCGTGTTCTTGACCGATCGGCCGGAGCGCAACTCCACCGAGACCTCGGTGAAGAAGGAGGTACGCCGATCCCGTAAGATACTTGCCCATGGGAAGGGCATAGTCGTCGGCCAGCCCTATCGGCTATCGGCAGAAAGTTGTTTGTGGGGCTCACGCCGACCCCACAAAAGAAGAAGTGGTCAAGCCACATGTTGAGGAAGGCAACGTGCTCGCGGCGATCGACCGTGCCGTGCCCCTTGTTGTAGGTCTCGGATGTAGACCTTCCAACCCCCGGTGTCCTTAGGGTTGATCCGGTGGGAGGACTTAATGCGGATGGCATCCGGAGTGGCCTCCGCCGTGATATTCAAATCGGCCAACATGACCGTGTCCAGGAGGGTCATGGTAGCCGGCCGTGGCCGAACATGAAGCAGCTCAGGGCATCCGACCGGAGATAAGAAGTCGCCGCCAAGCAATGGTTCGTTCTTGTGGTGATCGGCCAAAGAGAGTTTGATGGCGTGGGCGATGCCGATGTTGGCGCAACCTTGCAGATGGACGGCCGATACTCGGTTATACCAATCGCGCCATCCTCGCAACGGGAGTCGGCCATGATCGAAAGCTGTTGGCCCACTCGGCCGATAGAGGAGATCGTTGTCGAAACGGGACCCGGTTCGTTTCGGCACGTATGAGATCTCGTGGGGTCGGGATCGCCCATAGGACCCAAGAAGAAATGAGTTGGGATATTGGATGGAATAACAACTTGGTTCCGGATCTCCTAAAAACAAGGAATAGGGCTAAAATGAGAAGCGGAACAGTAAATAAATTGTGAAAATGAACAAGAACAAGAACACGAAGAAAATTGCAAAGGTAGAAAAGAGGGATGCTCGGATGTACATTACCTCCGAACGGCGTTGGTGGTGGCGACGACGCTGCCGGCAGGCGGCAGCCAGCAGCAGAAGCAATAAAGCAGGATTCATGGTCGCCGGAGAAGGAAAACGGCGGCGGCGCGGTGAGAAGTTGAAAAGGCTCGAGAAGGCAAAGGTCGCTAGAACAGGTGAAGATGAAAGCCAAGGAGAAGAAACAGATGGGAAATGACCGGGGTGGCCCCGGGTTTTATGGAGAAGTGACGGGCAGTAAAACCGGCGCAAGAAAAGAGGATAAATCAGTCCGACGCATGCGTTGCATACCCCGGACCGGGGGACATGTGTTGACGCCGGTTTTTGACCAAGGGACCCATTGTCGCCGACTATAGGTCAAAAGAGGGCCGGTGGGCGTAAGTCCGACGGCCGCTTGGGCGAGTAAAAGGCGCGTCCCTCCCGGGAATCGTGCGCGGACGCCAACAGAAGAGCATAACATTGATGGGCCCGGCCCACGTCGTAAAATTAGAAATAATAGTTTAATTTTGGAAAAAGATCCTAGTCAGTTAGGAAATCGGCCCGAAGAGGGTCCGAGTAGGATTCTTTGTGCCGAGTATAAATACATACTCAGATGTAACATGTAAACTCGATTCACATCCAATACAACTTTCGGCGCATCGCCAAACCCTAATTTTCTCGTCAAGTTTTACCGTTTTCGCTGGGATCTTCGGGGCTCTGGTCGACAACAAGTTGGCTTGACAAGGTAATTATGTTGTCTAGTTTTCGGCGCATTGTTCGTAATTAGATGACTTAATTGCTAGTTATCCGGCGACTAGATCTGTTCCCGATCGGCGTAGTGAGTATCGGCCGGATGAGTCAAGTTGACCTCGGTCCGGCTCGTGGTAGAGGTAGTTTGACTTGTCCCGCCTCCCCGTTCAAGCCTTTGTTCACAACGCCGATTGGCTCGTATCTGGTCGTCCGAGTCACAGTAGCCACTATGAGATTTCTTTTACATCTTGGCCGATTCGATTGTGCGATTCAGCTTGACGTGTCCCGTGTTTGCCTTTGCGATAGTTGACTTGTCCTAGGCGCATGCAGCCGATTGGCTAGGGTGTAGATTTACTTTCATAGTTAAGGCGTTTATAATTGTGCTTGTCCTGAATCGGTCGAGCGTGCGCGGCCGTTAGACCTGGTCCAGCTTGCGTGCCATCGCTTGACTTGTCCCGTTGGAGCGATCGGTCGATTTGGGATCTGCGTGGTTGTATTCGTCTTACTCGTTCTTTCGGAGTGTTTAGCCGATTGCTTATCACGTTCATTAGCTGTTTTATGTTTAATTAGTGCTAAATCTGTTAAAGCTGCTTTTGAACCCGAGTTATTAGCATGATTTTATTGATCATCGTTATACATTTAGATAGATTTAAATAATTCACCGCTAAAATAGATGGCAGAATCGGCCGGATGTCCGATCGGCCGATTCACGGATCCGATTGATGATTAAACCATCTTCTTGCTATCAAACGAATTACATCCCATTAATAATTACCTTGTTTACATTTCATTCGATAATGCATCCCTGCAAAATCTTAATGATTTGATCGCTTATCGACGAAATCGGCTGCTAGCCACCGATTGCATGTTATAGCGTCGGCCGATTTCGTATCGTTTGTATCACAGTTCGTTTGCCTGGCATTTAATACATAAATGGATGGGCCGTGTTGTTCCTCGTCTATGGCCGATTTTGTCTATCTTACGCCATAATCGGCCACGGCCGCACATCGGTCTATCCGGGCCGATGACCCGGAATTTTACACTTTTTATTGTCTTTGTTGGTTTGCAGGAAAACCATCCGGCACGCACCAGCCGCACACGAACATTGGCGAGCCGAGCCGGTCCGTTGGGAGCACAGGACTCTGCGTCAGCCGGGGTTTCGGTGGACTCTCCGGACAACGGTGTGTCGACGACTTTTGACGTCAACAACCGCTAGCGGAGTTTTCCTACAATAACAGCTATCAAGAGAGTGCCTGAATGTCACCGTTCCAAGCTCTATATGGACGAAGTTGTCGTACACCCTTGAATTGGTCCGAAAGTGGAGAAAGAGTAATCTTCGGACCAGATCTAGTAAGAGACGCAGAAGAACAAGTACGTCTCATCAAACAGAATCTCAAGAGGGCTAAATCTCGACGGATCGCTTATACCGACAAGAGGCGTCGAGAGTTAGTATTTCAGAGTTGGAGATCAAGTCTATCTCGCGAGTATCTCCTACCAAAGGGGTTCAAAGGTTCGGAATCAAGGGCAAGTTAGCACCACGATACATCGGACCTTTTCCAATCCTAGAAAGATGTGGAGCTATGGCATATCGACCGGAGTTGCCACCCCACTTGGTAGGTATCCATAACATATTTCATGTATCTCAACCGAAGAAGTGTTTAAAACCACCCATGGATATACCGACAGATCGAGGTGGAACAGATTATAGCCGGACTTGACCTATGACGAACGACCGGTTAAAGTTCTCGATACCAAGGATAGAGTGACTCGTCATCGGACCATCAAGTTCTACAAGGTCCAATTGAGTAATCACTCGGAAGCTGAAGCTACTTGGGAACAAGAAGAGTTTCTTCGATCAAACTACCCCGAGTTCTTTAGCACTATCGCCTAGTCGTTTCAATCGTGAATCTCGGACGAGATTCCTGTAAGGGGGAGGGTCAGTAACAATCCTAAACAATGAACATGCATTTCATGTCACTTATCATCATGTCATCATGAGCATATGTGAAAATTATTTACTTTTGTGTTAAAAAGATGCACATAAAATATCAAATTAGCTAAAGAATAAAGGAAATGTCAAAAAGAAATAAAATGAGAAAAAAATTCAAGTTTAACATTTTCTATAACTTAATTATCACGAATAAGAATTTTTGATAAGGTCCTGAAAAGATTTTGATTTATGAAAATATTTACAAGAAAGAAACAAAGTCTCTTTTATTAATTTAGCTATGAAATTTTAATCCGAACATAATTTGGAGTTTTACCCTGGACTTAATAGGATAATATTCCTAAAATCTTCTCAGCTTACACCCCTGAATTTTTGTAGAATTTTTGGAGCACCGGAAGGCTGCTTTTTAATTAATCAAAAACCGAGGGGGTTTTATGTAAAATGACCCCAGCCCCACTCGTCACTCTCCTTCTTCTCCCTCTCTCTCACGCACCGCCTCGCCGAGCTGCGTCGGCAGTGCTCCGGCCGCGCGCCCTCCGCCAGCAGCGCCACGCAGGAGCTTGGCTTACCGCCTCGGCTCGCCAGCGGGAGATAATGCCGGCCGCGCTCATCCATTTCTTCTCTCTGTTTCCTCTCCACTCGGACACCGCCACCGCGCCCTCGCTTTCCACCCCGCCCGGCCGCCTCGGACCCCTCTCCGGCGAGCCTCTCCACTCAAAAGTTCCGCACGAGCTTCCTACACCGATCCATGGCCCTCAATCGTGCTCCGAGGCACCGAGCCCGGTGATTCGACGCAAGTTTTCCCGGAGGTCACCGCCGGGTAGTCCGAGCCGCGCCGTCCAATTCGTCCACCACGGTGAGCCTCAAAGCTTCAATTTTATTCCATGGTGTGTGCTATACTATTCTCTATCTCCTAGACCATCTATTGGTTTCATCCTTCCAACACAGTGGCGCGAATCCGGTTCTTCCCCAAGTGCGGCGGCCCGGTCCGTCTCTCGGCACCCGATGCGCCCCTGTTCCGGCCATCTTTGGTCTCAGTAACAAGTGGATGCCGGTCTTCGTGAGGGTCATGCGAAGCTCGGGAACTCAACCGTTCACTTGTTGGTCGACCGTAGTGAGCTCGCGGAGCCGCCGAAGTTCGTCCGCCACCCTACCTCGCCGCCGGCACCCTTCCCGGCCACCTCGCCCACCGGAGACCCCACCCTTGGGTTGCTCGTGGTCTACCGAGTCTCCCGAGCCAACCACCTAGCCACCCCACCCCCTCTCGCACCACTCCGTCGTGGCACCGCCACGCTCCGGCCACCGTGGCCATGGCCGTGGTGTCCCGGCGTATGGGCCGTGCGCGGGCTTTCGGGCCGAGCCGAGTTGCTCGGACCTGGCCACTTTCGGCCCAAAAGCTCTTTAACCTTTTTACGAATTTAATTATTTCCAGATTCAATTCAAATTTCAAATATTCGTAGAAAATTCGTTAAAATTCGGAAAAATGCCAAACCAACTTTGTTAGACTCGGAAAAATCAGATCTATTTATTTGTGAAATAAAATATTTATTTTGAGTAAATTTATTTATAATTAGTAATTAATCACTTTCTTTGATTAAAGAAAGGCTATTATGTTATGCAAATAAAATGTTTAATTGTGAAAATTAATTTTATTTGATGAAGGAGATACTTGCAGACGAAATTAATTATGAAATTTATTTTTTTCCCAAAATTAAACTTAAACTCGTATTATTTTATGTGATCACAATCTATTAACCTTTAATCACTTAAGGTAATTATTTATTTATTGTCTAATCAACTGAATAATTAATTAATTAATTATTAAACCTAAGTAATTAAGGAAACAAAACTAATTAATAATGATCTTGATTAAGCATTTATTAATTAGCATAATTAAATGTTAATTAATGCTTAAGGAACATACTTATCCCTAATTTGTTAATTAACTAAGGTGATTACGCATTAATCATTAATTATGCTTTATGGAACTTAATTAACGAATCCTTGCATACTTTCATCATACGCATTCATGCATACATGATTGTGATTCGTGACGCATTGCTCGGTCGACTAGGTTCTGAAGTGATCGAGGTTCCACCCGAGAGCGAGTCAGAGCCGGGATCTCGAAGTCGACCCAGCCGCCGAGGCGACTAACTTCGAACAAACTCAAGGCAAGCCCCGGTGCATCCTACCTATGTTTTTAAATGTTTTACTTTATCACATAGTACGGTTATGCTTGTGCATTAGGTGTTAGGGTATGATTGACACCCTAGATGCATTATGGTAGGTTTCCGTTTGTTTATTCTATACTCGGTACGGGTAGCTCAATAGAGGCTAAGCTTAATTCATAGTGGCAACGGTAGATGGTTAGGGCACTTAAAGCGTGGAGGCTTTAAGGATTTTGTGTTGACATTAAAGATGATGAGAGTGTTAATAAAGTTGAGACCAGACGGGCCCCATAGGAGAAAGGGCAAGACGGAGATGAGGTCTTGCAAGGTGGTAGCCCCGTCCGTGTCTGGTCAAGGACCGTACCGTTGTCGGCTTAGTTGAACAAGTTTGAACGTACCGCACTACATGCTGGTATCATGGGCCCAGCAAGCTGATGTACCCTATCGCCCCGAGAGATGTAGCGTAGCCGGCTCTCTTTTGCCGACTGTTAGTGAGAGGATAGTCTCACGGGAGGGAGATGGGTCGACCACGAGGGAAGTCGTGGCTTCACCATACTTCCGGGAGCTGCAAATGGCTAGTCTCGCTGTCAGGTGCTAACGAGAAAGGTTGTCGTATACGATCGGTGTATGCGTATACGTCGTGTAGTCGGGTTTTGCCGACTGGTATAAAATCGATTCGAATCGCTGTCCCTCGCAGAATGAGTACCGCTTGTTTAGCTCGTCACATCGTAGTAAATTATATGGAAGATGAAGATGAGAGATGGAAGAATTAAGATCTATTTTATCTTGATTGAGAACTTGATTGCAATAGTGATAGGTTGCAAACACCAAGGCTAATGAACTTAATATGAGCTAAAACATTGAAAGTAAGGACCCAACCTTTAATGCTATTTTTGCAAAGGAGTAAACCCCACAGCCGGAAAGCCTTTGCATACTAGGCGTCGGCCTTAGTGTGCCATGTTGACGGGTCAGTCTTGCTGAGTATTAGAATACTCGGGGTTTGTTCAATACCTTTCGGAGAACGAGTCGTACTATCACGACTTGTATGGCAGCTTCCCCGAAGAGGAGCAATGTCCGGAGGGAGGTTCCCTTCGAGTGGGAACGTATCCCCACACCTTGAAGAGAGAGGACCGTGATGTACGAAGGGCTCGGTGCATCATGTTGTTTCGTTTGAAGTCTTATGAGTTGTATAATAGACAAGCTTCCGCTGAATACTCGTAGGATGTTAAACTTCAATAATGTTATATTTCCGCTGCAAGAATGTTTGTTTTCGAAAACCTGGTTGTATTATACCACGATGTATATAGTATGGCTTGTATGAGATGATGTTTCTGTTGTAACTCGCTTCGTCGAGTGTCCCTCTGTTCCGATTCCCGGGTGTCCCGGAGGGGATGTCACACTTATCCTTATGACCGTTAGGTCATAATTAGCGCAAATAATAGATCTTTAATTTCCTTATGGCCGTTAGGTTATAATTGCACAATCACGACATAAGTCATTCAATGCTAAATCCATCGGGCCTTGAAATGGCCCGATAACTTTTCAGCCCCGTGTCCATCTCGAGTGCCTATAAAAGAAAACGAAAAGTCGACCTAGGTCAAACCCATTCTTGAAACTCCATACGCGCCCACCTTTTGTTCTTGCTCTTCGTTCTTCTCTTCCACACAAGCCAACCTGAGATTTCCTTCTTTCGTGACCAACTTCCGTTTGGTGTTCGGGATTTAGGTAACGAGCAAAGTCACCGAAGCATCTCTCAATGAGGCGGTTCGTGACAAATACCTTCCTCCTCAACCAATCTTAAACTAGAGCGTCCCTACCCCCTGGTCAAGTCCCATGGGGAATAGATGACTCTCAACAATTAGTTTTTAAAGCTTTTTTCCTCCGTGGCCTTGATCTCCCTTGCTGCTCCTTCTTTAGGGGCCTTCTTTTCTTTTACGGATGGGAGTTAGTGAATCTCGACCCTAACTCCATCATGCAGATTGCTTTTTTCATCCATCTCTGCGATGCTTTCCTTGGAGTTCTCCCCCACTTCAAGTTATTCCAATATCTTTTCCAAATCCGCCCACTTCCCTCTTCGGACCGCCAAGCTACGGTAGGCGGAGTAGGAATTCAATGCTGGAGTGCAGATGAATACTTCTCTATTTCGTTAAATAAAAGCATAGCCCAGTGGAAAAATGGGTGGTTCTTCCGTGACAATCCCCGACTCGCACTCCCTCCCTTTAGCGCTAAGGTAGCCAAAAACTTCCCTTCTCCGGATACTAGGGAAAAACTCAAAGAAGATGGAGAAATCCTCGCGCTCTTGGCTTGCATCAAATATCTAAAGGAAGTCAAAGGCGTCACCGCGGGACAGTCCTTTGGAGCTTTATAGTGCGAAGAGTCCAGCCACTCAAGAAGCAAGAACACCCGAAGCATGGTGTTTCGACGAAGACGTTGCCATTCCGTTGGATGGAACTCTTCTCCCCGATACATAGCGGTTGGAAGTCCGCCTCAAGCAAATGCTCCAGCCGAAACCGGATTTATCAGGATGCCCGAGAGTGAGTCCGGCTTTCAGCTCGTCTAACCCTCGAGATCCGGTAAGTACTCTCTCTTTATCTTTGAATCTTGTTATTTTTAACCTTCATCCTCTTATGCAAATTCAATTACTCAATACAGAAAATAGAGAACTTCAAGAGCCACCCTCCTCTACCTCCCAATGATACATGGGGGAGGACTATGCGGGCAATATTGCTCCCCTCGCCGACCGGGCCGGTCTTACTCAAGGCACTTCGGACCGGTCTTTCCTCTCGCCACCCAAAGATAGCTCCAAAGATATCCAAATCCGGAAAGGTGGTTCAAGCTCCTAGTACGAAGAAACGTACTACTTCCTTGACCATCGGTAGACCCGCTTCATCTTCTCGCTGCATCGAGGCGATACGCGCACGGAGGCACGGAAACTCAAAGAGCGGCGGAAAGAAGCGTAAGCCGTCGAAAGGGATCGCCAAGCCGCTTTGGCCGCTTTTGAAGCTGCTTCGGGAAAATCTCAAGGAGCTCCCTCTTTAACGTATTCCCTATCCAATGTTCCCAAGAGGTCCCGATATGGCAGCCGGACCGGTCCAAACGACGCAGGAGAACCAGTTCCATCGCCGCAAGTCCATCCAGTGGCCAAAAGGACTGCAGAGGGTACCATCGAGGATTCTCAAGGTCTTTCCAAGAAGATCAAGACGTCCACCGGCTTCAAGAAAGCCACCTCGTAAGTCTTTTATATCACTATTCCTTTCTGAATTGTTTTCATCCCGGCCTTATAGTACTTGCTTCTTTTCGCAGAATCCCTTCTAATTTCCAAGCTAGCATAGCTAGCTTTTTGAGAAACAAAGCTTCTGCTCCAGCTCCAACCGGTAGTGCTTCCACTACCTCCTCTGTTGCACCCCCAGCCTAGTGCCAAGCCTTATGCAGCTCCAAGTGCGGCACCCGCAAAGGAAATCCCCGCCGCCTCCAGTGCAGAAGCTTCGTCTCAAATCACCGAAGATCAAGCTCGTCAATATTGGAAGCTCATCCGCTAGCAACCTCCCTCCCCGGGCAACTCTATTCCAAATTCCTCCGGAGCTCTCACTAGGACCGGTCCGGGTGGAAGAAATTCCTCGTCGGCCTAGGACGACACGCAAATCTCCGGGAGAACCCGGACCGGCCAAAATGGTAGTCGGAGATGTGGAAGTGGACAGGTCCAGTGGAGCTAGAACGTTCACCGCAACAGCTCAATGGGACGCGCTCCAAGAGAAGAGGCCCCGAAGAACTTCTCCGAGTCCGGCCACGTATATCCTTCTCGCTTCAATGGTTTCTTCAAGCAATTTCTTTTTTAATAATTGAATCTCTTACTTCTCCTTCTTTTAGGTTCTTCCGGTAAACTTCGAAGCTAAAAATGCTATAATCGCTCGTCCGGAGGAAGAGCTATGCACCAATCAAGAGCGATCGGTCGAACTTGAATCTCGCACCGCCGATCCGAAATCCAAGGAAACCGATCTCGCTGAAAAGGGAAGCCAATCTGTTGAACACCCATCGGCCGATGGAGGAACGCCGACAAGAGATCATCAAGCTCCGCAAAGAAATCCGGAGTAATACTCTTAATTTTATCTCGTACATTCCATATTTTTCTTCTTGCCTCTCTCTCTAACCGGTCTTACTCCTTATCTCAGCTCTTGAAAATCTTGTCGCTGCTCATAAGAAAGCGGAAGAAATCGTTTACGAAAAGGCAACCGCTAAAGAGCAAGCTCTTGAGGAAGGCTCTCGGGTTGAAGAACAACAGGCAGCTCGAATTGGAGAACCGGAAGGCGAGCTTACCGCCAAGGATAACATCCTGGCGCAAGCACTTCGCTCCAACAAGATGCTAGAAACTAATAATGCTCGCCTCGAAGGCCGAATTAGTCGAAGCCTTAGAAGCAGTAAAAACGGCGCAGTGCAGACAAAGAGAGCGCTCCGAGGACTGCCCACGAATCTGCCCAGCTTGCTCTCAAAGCAAAAGAACGCGAGATACATCGTCTCGATAAAGGTTGAGACCAAGTTGAGAGAATCCAATGTTAACATCAAAGGCAGATTCGGAGCTGCAGAAATCAGGCACATACGTAAGTTAATTCTTTCTTATTTCTTCTTGCGAAATTCCTTTAAAACACGGGTCTGCAGTGATAATCCTTTCTTATATTTTTGCTTTCTTCGAACTTGCTACAGCTACAAGACGCACACTAGAGTATCTAAATGGCGGTCAAGCTATTGATCCCAATGAGATAGATCTCGAATCCGCCATCCGGGCTTTTCCCGTAAGAATCAAAGAGCATTCCAAGATGGTTGCTGCTGCAGGAGGAGGCCATATAGCCGCTATAATCCAATCTTGGACTCCGGTCTCGGATTGTGATTTCAACTTTATCGTGGATGGCGCCCACCCAAACACTATCGAAGATCGGTTCAATGAGCTGAATAATTCACTCATTGGTACTTGTTTCGGAATTGATAGAGGATATTCCTCTTGATCCAACGGGTGTTCCTCCGAATGTAGCGCCAGCGGCCTTTGCTCTGGATCAAGATTCTCGAGATGCAGCAGCTGTCGCTAAGCGGACAGTAGAAGATGCATTTGAAGATTTAGATGCTGATTTACCACTATCTTCTTCCGATTCTGAAGAAACGCTGGACGATAGATTAGTTAAAAATCCTAAGACCGGTGATACCGGTACTTCCAGCGGTCCTGCTTAGTAGATTTTGTATTAGGGCCAACATGCTTTTGTAATCAAACATCTTGATCATCATGCTGTTTACATTATTTTAAATACTGGTTGCTTTTCTTTTCCATATGAATATTGGTTTCACCATCATATTTACTAACTTCTTTGCCCAAGACATGATGGTTATTTCAGCTAAAACTAACTATGACCAAATTATGGCTCTAATCAACGCAGATCACAATTCATAGTTATAGCTTACTTTAACAAGATCATGTAACATAGGAAAAAAGTCAGGTTGTAAGATTTAAGATTTCACAGGCTGCTCTTAACACAGCAGCCTACCAATCAGTATTCATAAGAAAAATGCTACACAATTTCCTTTCCTGAACATACCAGTCTCAACCGAAAAGAAACAGACCGCTCTCAACACGAGAGCCTATCGACTAAATGACTGGTCTTATTGTTCAGGAATAGCACAATATCACAGATCGCTCTTAACACAAGCAGCCCCTGGCTCGATAATTTAATTCTAAATTAAAATATTGAGACACAAAAAGCAAACACATTCTCATTAGACAGAATTACTTTATTATAATACGAAGAAATTTACAAAAAATACTTTTAAGTATAAAAACGACGAAGCTGTTCAATGTTCCAAGAATTTGGAATTTCTTCTTCCTCCAAGGTCATAAGCCTATAAGCCCCTGGTCCGGAAACCGATTTAATCGTAAAAGGTCCCTCCCGCACCGGTGACAACTTATGCTTGTTCTTGTTGGACTGAATCTTCCGAAGAACCAAGTCTCCTACTTGGAATTCCCGTGTTCGAACATTGCGATCATGATAACGACGCAATCCCCGATGATATTTGGCTGCTTTAATCAAAGCTTGATCCCTCGATTCTTCCGCAACAATCAGCTTCAACCTGGCGCTGATCTTCATATTTCTCTTCATCATAGTATTGTACCCGAGCCGACACCATATTCACTTCTGTAGGTAGCATGGCTTCGCATCCATACACCAAAGAAAAAGGATGTTGCCCCGTAGCCCTACTAACATTAGTGCGTAGTCCCCAAAGCACCTAGGGCAATTCCTTAACCCACTTTCCTGCATACGGCTTCAAACGGTCAAAAATTCTAGGTTTAAGACCGGTTAAAATCATTCCATTAGCTCGTTCCACCTGTCCATTGCTTTGCGGATGTGACACCGACGCATATTGTATCTTAATTCCCAAACTTTCAAGCATAATCCTTGAAGAACTCGAAGTAAACCGAGGCCCATTATCAGTAATGATACCGTACGGGACTCCAAAGCGCACGAATATGTTTTGCAGAAACTTGATCGCTCGGGCCGTAGTCGTACATATGCTACAAATATGAATACGCTTCAGCCTCAATCCATTTAGAGAACTTATCTACCGCCACAAAAATATGCGTGAATCCTCCCGGTGCCCTTTTAAAGGGTCCAACAATATCCAGCCCCCAAGTAGAAAAAGGCCAAGTCATTGGAATTAACCGCAACCCGTGAGCTGGAGCATGAGGTCAGTCCGGCGAAAAATTGACATCCCCGACAAATCTTGACCACTCGTGCGCATCGTCCGTCGCCGTAGGCCGCAGAAATCCTTGTCTGAACACCTTCCCAACTAGTGTCTTCGAAGAAGCATGATTTCCACAAATTCCCCGTGCACGTCTTCAAGCAATTGAATGCCATCATAAACCGATACACATTTCATCGTAATATTAACTCCACACCTATATAACTCTCCTTGGAGAATTAAATAACTGCGTGCTCGAACCTCTAATCTTTGCTTCTCCACCTTATCTTCTGGAGTTTTACCGGATCGCAGATAGTCAAGGTATGGGGTACGCCAATCAGAATCAATAATCATAACGTCAAGTGGCCGAATATCTTCTAGCAAAATTGCTCCTTCAACGTTGATTACGTTCTCTGTCTTATCCGGTAAGACCGCTTCTTCGATCGGTCCTTCGAGACTACTTTCTCCGCCCGGTCCTTCAAGACTACTCCATCTACGATCTCTCGTAATAGTGGCGTTGCGCTCCATCTTTATGGATGGCTTATCCAATACTTGGAGGAAGACACCAGGTGGAACCGCCTCGTCTTAAAGACCCCGGATATATGAGAAAATTGCAGACCATCAAATTTATCATCAAGTTTCCTAACCTCTTGTCGATAAGCCATCATATGATCATCATGAGCATCCCACACCTTGTTAACTTGACTTATTACCAGCATTGAATCACCATATATGTCTAATCGTCTGACTCCTAGCGAAACAGACTACTCGAAGCCCATGAAGCAAAGCTTCATACTCCGCAGTATTGTTTGAGGCTTTAAAATGCATTTGTAAGACATATCCGAGTGGTTCTTTCTGCGGGGTGAGAAGCACGACCCCAGCCCCCACGCTCGAAAGCTGCAGGGACCCGTCGAAGAACATCTCCCA
The DNA here is from genome assembly GCA_031894775.1 of Chloris gayana. Taxonomy (NCBI): domain Eukaryota; kingdom Viridiplantae; phylum Streptophyta; class Magnoliopsida; order Poales; family Poaceae; genus Chloris; species Chloris gayana. Next base: position 24,322 of record JAUNZO010000044.1, read on the forward strand.
ATACTCCAACGTCCGGATCCCCTACGGAATTTGCGTCTCCAACCACTCTGTTATGAAATCAGCTAAAGCCTATCCCTTGATAGCCGTCGCGAAGATAACGTAATCTCATATTGGCCAAGTTCTATAGCCCACTTAGCAACCTCGGCCCATCGCTTCTCGGTTTCACACAATATCTCGCAATGGCAAACCCAGTCTTAACTTCAATGGGGTGCGCTTAGAAATAATGCTTCAGCTTTCGAGAAGTTATCACTACATCATATATTAACTTCTCAGAATCGGAGATATCGCATCCGTGATTCAGTAAGAACTTCACTTACAAAATATACCGGATGTTGCACCAATTGCAGATGTCCCTCTTCCTTCCGATCGACCACCGGAACAGTGCTCACCACATGGGTTGTTGCGGAAGTATACAACTGAATAGTGTCGTCCGGTTCCGGAGGTACCAATACCGGAGGTTGCTAAGGTATTCCTTGAGCTGATCAAGCGCGGCTCCGTGCCTCGTCTCGTCCACTCAAACTTATCTTGCTTCTTAAGTAACTTGAAGAACGGAAGTCCACGGACTCCCGGTCTTGAGATGAAACGGCCGAGAGCAGCCATACTACCCGTCAACTTCCGAACATCCTTCAAGCAACTCGGGGTTTCATGTTGATGATCGTCTGGATTTTTTCCGGGTTAGCTTCAATGTCTCACCATGACACTAGGTAACCCAGTAATTTCCTAGAACGAACTCCAAACACACACTTTCCAGGATTGAGCTTCATGGAAAAATTCTGCAGATATCGAAGGTCTCCGCCAGGTCGAGAGAAGATCCTCGCTTTTCGAGATTTTACCACTATATCATCAACATAAGCTTCTGTGTTCCTTCCCAATTGCGAATCCAAGCAACGTTGTATATCGCGCCGATATGTAGCTCCGGCATTTTTTAATCCAAATGGCATAGTCGTATAGCAGTATGCTCCGAAAGGGGTGATAAACGCGGTCTTTATTTGATCTTCAACTCTCGATGGTATTTGATGATACCCCGAATAGGCATCGAGGAAACAAAGACGCTCGCAGCCAGCGGTCGAATCAACGACTTGGTCAATCCGAGGCAGCGCGAAAGGGTCTTTGGGGCAAGCTTTGTTGAGATCAGTATAATCAACACACATTCTTAATTCTTTAGTATTCTTTTTTGGTACAAGGACTGGATTGGCAAGCCAATCTGGATGATACACCTCCCTAATGAACTTAGCTGCTAATAACCTAGTTATTTCCTTCTTGATGGCCTCCTTGCGGTCTTGAGCAAACCTCCGAGCTTCGTTTGACTGGCTTCGCATCAGGACGCACTAACAGTGCGTGCTCAATCTTCTCCCTAGGAACACCCGGCATGTCGAAGGCTGCCATGCAAAGATATCCCTATTTTCCTGGAGGAAAAGAATGAGCGCGCTTTCCTATTTATCCCCCAAGTCAGCCCCTATATGGGTGACCTTGGAGGGGTCCGACTCATCAAGCCGAATAGTCTTGGAAACGACCGCATCGCCTTTCAGCTTCTCCTTTGCGACCTTCTTGACTGGAACTTCATCTTCCAACCTTGCCTCGTACTTCTAGAGCCTCACCGCTTCTCCGATTTCTCGACGTTCATCCTCCGAATTGGCTCGAGAGGCCAGCTCAGCGCTATGTACTTCACAAGCATAAGCGGTCTTGATATCACCCCGAACGATAAGACCCCATTTGGTCCTGGCATCTTCAACATCAAGTACCGATAATTCGGGATGGCCATAAACTTTGCCAAAGCCGGTCTTCCAAGTATCGCATGATACGCTCGAATCAATGTCGGCTACCCGGAAGATAATATTCTCCTTCCCGTAGTTCTCCTTTGTCCCAAAAGTCACCGGCAGAGAAATCTGCCCCAAAGGATAGCTGTTCCGACCGGTATTATACCATGAAACGGTGAAACGCTGCGATCCAAATCAGCTACGTAGAGGCCAAGCTCCGGCAGAGTTTTAGCAAACAAGATATCCAAGCAACTTCCTCCATCAATGAAAGTTCTCTTCAATCGCACCTTGTGAACGATGGGGGCCAGGATGAGCGGATATTTACCAGCTTTTGGCAGTACCTCGGATGATCAGCCCTGCTGAACGTAATGGGCACCTCGCACCACCGTAGGTATTCAGGAGTGGCGGGAGCAATGGCATTAACCTCTCGAAGCGCCAACTTTTGCTTTCGCTTTGACTCGTACGCATCCGGGCCTCCATAGATCATGTTCACCTCCCGAGCCGGTTCTTGAAAACCTTCGTCATCCTCATTGTCATCACGCTCTTTATCCTTGCCCTTGTCGTCTCTCTCGGTTCCTATGAGCAGACTAGGGTGCAACCTTTAAGGCAAATCGAGCGAACGGTCTTAACAGGAAGCACTCCTTAGCTTTATGATTCCCATTATGAATCATGCAAGGGCCCTCCGGAAGTGTTTCGAACGACAATCGTTCTCTCGGACCTCTCTTAGGAGGTGCCGACCGATCTCCTCCATGAGACCGGTCGACAGCTGCAACAAGGTGATCAGCCTTGTGCTTATTATTATTCTTGGATCCAGATCGGTTGCCTTGGTCATGCTTCGGTTCCTTCCCTTTGTTCCCGCGCAAATTGACCACGTTTGATTCACCAGCAGCGTAGTCATCTCGCTATCTTGAAGCACTCGACGCCGTCATGGTAAGGTTCCGATTTCGCCTTCCAATCTTGTGAACTAATGCTTCACTTCGGACGCCGACTTGAAACGCCGCAATTACTTGCTGATCAGGAACATTGGGGATTAAGGCCTTCTTATTGCGAAACGCCCGATGAAGTCCGTGAGAGTCTCGTCGGGCTTCCGCTTCAGCCTGTTGAGGTCGAAGTAGTTCCCTGGCTTCTCACAAGTCGCCCGGAAGTTCTCCACGAACTTTTTGGTGAGGTCACCCTAGGAAGAGATAGATCTCTCGGGTAGGGATTGCAACCACAAGCGTCCAGCCTGCTCCATACACATGGGGAGGTAGTTAGCTAGCACAAACGTATCTCCTCCTGCCGACCGGATGGCGGTAGTATACATGCAAAGCCACTCAGCAGGAGGTGCTTTGCCGTCATACTTATCAATGGCCCCAGGCTTAAATCCCCGGGGTATTTGCAAATGCGTAAATCTCGCGTGAAAGCGGGGATCACGGAGTACTCATCATCTTCCGGACCGGTCCGGACCGGTGAAGGGGATCGTCGACGAGGGTAATGTCGGTAGTTATGATCCCTATCATCATCGGAGTTGTCGTAGTATCGATCATCTTGATACCTATCTCCCGAACCATCCTAGCGGTCGTTGTTCGCCGGTTGTGCGATCCGTGAAGGAGGAGGCGGAGGCGAGGCGGAGGCGCCGCTTGGGGATCATTGTTGTCTCGTCGAGGCTCCCCACCTCTCGTCTCGATTGTCTCGTCCTCTTCGGTCTCCGGTATCACGACGATCATCTCTTCTTGGCCGGTCATCTCGATGAGCATGTCGGTTGCCTTGCCCTCATTGGTTATTGCGCGGAGGATTTCCACCGGGGCGGCGCCGAAGCGGCCGGTCCACGCCGAGGCGAATTAGTCACATGTGGGCGAGGCGGGGCAGATCCCGCGGACGATCATCCACATGACCGCTCCGACGCCTCTCATCTTCTTCTTGTCTCCGGCGCTCTTCCGTTCTCTCTACATGGCGATCGATGAGGACGTTACGAGCGTCACGATTGCCATTGAGTAGTACGCGCAAATCTTGGTCCGGAGCTCGTTCATGTGCGTCCGCGATCGGGGTGTGTCGAGGCCCAAGCCTTCCGCCGAAGAAGCTCCTTCGGACCGGGCTCTCGCAGGCCGCTCCGAGCGAGAACGTGAGCGGCGGAAGATTCCGATCTGTCGTGAACGAGTTGATTTGTTTGTAGAGCAGCTGCGTCTACCAAATTTAAAGCGCGTTGCAATCCCGGCGTTGCATTGAAGACTTCTTCCGGTATTGTCTCAAGGATTTGGTTCACTCCCACGATGTTGTGGATCGGCGACGTGAAGACCCGAGCGCCATTTAATTCCACTTCCATGGAGTTTTAGTCCAATGCTCGCTTGAAGAACGATGGCGCCTTCCGCTACCGCATCCACGTCGGCCGTTATATCCCGGGGACGTTTCTTCCGGTCCCCAAACCGCTCCGGCAGCGGGCCCGTGGTGGGGGGAGCGGTCGCGGGAACACTTCCTCCGGCCCGACTAGTACGAGCGACGTTTGCGCGAGGATTCGCGGCCGAAGGTTGTGGAGGTTGTTCATCTTCGTCCGCTTCATCTCGTTTCACGACGACCACGATCAGATTCGTCTCTCGCCATCCTAGCTTCTTCAGCAGTCGCTTCCTCGGGAGTAAGTTCCCGAAGGATTGGACCGATCATGAATACTTGGAAGAAGGTCGGATACCCTTCCTCGAAGTCCTTATCAAGCTCCTGGGAGCGGCTTATCATCGCAGACCGGGTACCGATCCGAGACGCGAGCGGTCCGATTGTTCGTGCCAAAGCTGCGTCGGATCCGCAAGGTTCTAAGCCGAGGTACCGACCGTGGCAGGTGATCGCGCTTCGAGAGCTATGGCCTCGGCTACAAGTCGGATTCATCAAAAGCAACTTTCCGGCGGAATTAGCTTCAAAGTCGAGGGACCCGAAGCGGATCTTGAAGCCGGGCGCGAAGTCGACGACGAACGAAGAGGCCATCGAACTCGCTGGGAACTCGTCGGGACCCCTTCCTGGCGCGCCAAATGTCGAGTCTTAAACTCGGCACTAGTACTACCCGGTCCCTCACGAGCGTGGAATTCGATGGTGCAACACACGAAACACACAGGAACACAAGATTTTAGACAGGTTCGAGGCCCCTCGAATTGAGAGTAATACCCTACGTCCCGCATGTTATGTATTGCCTTTAGCAGATTGCTAATTGCAAGATCTCGCAGAGTTTTCGGGGGTCCCCGCTCCGCCTTATATATCCGGGGAGCTAGGGTTAAATGCGAGTCCTAGTCGATTACATGGATTACATATATGGGAGTTATATCTCTAGCTTTCTTTATTGATTCGAGGTCCTAACGGACTACAATTTATTCCTTAACTTGCTTCTCAAGTTATCATACGTCGGTCTTGATACCCGCCTCATCTCCATACCGGTATATGGAATCCTCTGTTATTCCGCACCGGTCAGGAACCGATCTGTTGGCTATCTCCATCACCTTTATCTTCATTGATTTGTTACCGTGCCTTTACGCATCCATTCCTTTATCATCTCGTATACCCATAAGGCAAGTATACGACGGATCTATCTTCGAGAAGACCTTGGCTCCCATCAATTGATCAAACAAGATGTCAATCCTCGGAAGAGGGTACTTGTTCTTGATGGTAACCGAATTCAAAGGCCTATAGTCCACACATAGCCTTATTGTCTTGTCCTTTTTCTTTACGAACAAGGTCGGGCATCCCCATGGTGACGAACTTGGGTGAATATATCCCTTGTCCAATAACTCCTTTAATTGCACCTTTAACTCTGCCAGCTCATTCGGTGGCATCCGATACGGTCTCCTTGATATTGGTGCTATTCCAGGCTGTAGTTCTATCTTAAACTCTACCGCTCGATCCGGCGGTAGTCCCGTAAGTCGTCCGGAAAGACATCCGAGTACTCACGGACTCATCGGTATATCCTCCGGACTTTTACTCATAATCTTATTAACCATTAGCAAAATAGTCCGGGAAGAGTTAAAAGTAAGCAATCCCGACCATGAACAAGAGAGTTCAAATATACGGCTCGAGATGCTATATCCAAGATCTGCCTTATGGAAATCCATCCATTGCATGCCAATAATTGCATCTAACCCTTGCCCATCCAATATGATTAATGAAGTGGAATAAACCTTGCTACCCAATTTTAATGGCATATTGGTAGCTGCTTCATTTGTAAGGAATTTTACCCCGGGTGTTGAAATAAGATGTGCACACAGCAACTTGGATGACATGATGCGATGCTTTGCAACATATGACTTGTCGATGAAATTATGCGTGGCTCCCGAATCAAATAAAACCATAGCAGGATGATCAGCGATAGAAAACATACCTGCTAGGATTTGTCCTCCCTCTAGTAATTCTTCAGCCTTAGTAAAGTTTGCACGACCAGTTTTCACCTGAGTATTCATGGCCTGCGTCCTCGGCTGATTCTGCAGCTTGTCCTTGTGGTCGGGGTGCATAAGAAGCTTTCTAAGGATATGGACAACTGCGGTAGAAATATCCTGGATGGCCACAATTGAAACATGGCGGTCCATTTTGCTGAGGTGTTGGATTCACCGGTCGAGAGTTCCGAGCATTCTGCTGCTGATAAGGCGGACGATATTGATTCGACCGCTGCTGCTGAGATTGTTGTGGCTGCCGAGGCTGCCGATAATTATTTGGACGAGAAGGCATATGCTGGTATCGCCGACCCGACGGTGCGGTGTATACCAGCCTGTACTTTGATGGTCCGCCACTTCCTTGTCGAGTTGCTGGCCTCTTCTTGTTCTTCTCCGCTTGATGAAGGTGGATAGAATCTTCCAACGAGATAGCATCACTCTCAAAGTCATTGAAGCTATCTGTCTTGTTCAGCACAAGCCGTGATTGCAGCTTGGTACTCAATCCTTTTTGAATAAATTCTTCTTCTTGGCATCGGTGTCCACATGCTCGGGTGCATATTGAGCAAGACGGTTGAATACCTTAGAGTAGGTATGCACGGTCATGTCACCTTGCTTCAGCGACATAAATTCTTTCCTCTTCTGGTTCATCAACCCTTCCGGAATGTGGTGCTCCCCGAAGGCTTTAGTAAACTCGGCCCAAGAAATCCGATGTCCTGGAGGAAACATCGCCTTGTAATTGGCCCACCATGCTCCAGCAAATCCTTGCGATTGCTGGGAAGCGAAGAGAGTCTTCCGATGATCCGTGCATGGGAACAGCTCCAGCCTTCGACTCGATGGTGCGGAGCCAATGAACCGCCTCCAATGGTTCACCCGCATCCGAGAAGACCGGTGGGCGAACCGATAAGAAATCCGAGAAAGTCACCCTTTCTTCCCGGGCATTCCGTCCTTGGTGACCTCCCCGTGGAGCAGTGTTCCGGACCAGCTGCTCCAATAATTCTGGCTGCTCCGCGCGGAATCCAAGCACAGCTCGTGATGGCTCGTGCTAAAGTTGGGGGTGGTGGTGGTGTTTCCGCCCTCGCCGAGAACTTTCCGGCTCATCACGTCTCCTTGTTCCAACCATTCTGTCTAAGAAAAATTTACGTTAGACATCTCCATTCCAACATAATTATGGAAGGAGCAGGAATACAGGGATGAGAAATTTCCAAAAATAACTTGTATACAATAACGAGTCTTATTATAGCAACCACCAAATCCATAAGCACATTTTCGGACATCCAATTTACAATGATTCTTATTGCGACACTCGTGCAGGGTTACACCACGCTCGTTATTTAACTGCTATCTATATTACATACTAGCTTCCTCACTTGTTACTAACTACTATTCTATTCTTCTTCGCGAATCCCGGACGTCACTTCCGGCTCTTGGAACTTCCTGTCTCGGATTCTCGCATCCTCCGATCGTGGAATCTCCATGAAATCTATGACCGAGTCCACATCCATTATTTCTTCAGGATCCTCCTCTTCTTCCGCAGATTCATCCGCTACGGGGTTCTCCTCGCACTTCCGGTTCATTCTCAAGAGGTTGCTATCCAATTTCTTCATTCAGCAGCGCATTGTGTGCTTGGAGTAAATCTTACTCTAACCGATGAAACAGTGGCGTTTGCGGTTGCTAGTTGTTGATCCTTGAATTGAATCTGCTCCTCCTTATTTAACAACTGCGCCTCTCTAATAGCTAACAACTCCTCCTTTTCCTGCAGCTGTCTCTCCAACTTCGCTATATGAATATCCTCCCTTCGTCCTCTCACGTCACTAATGACGTTACTTGTGATGTCCATCTCTCGTGCAGAATGAAGCATATCAAACACGAGCAGAAACCAATCCAAAGTATTTCAGCAAACTCTTTTATACTACACTAACAATCGCATAGATATATTATACACTACCACATTTCCTTCATACATTATTTGTTTGCACACATCCGACCCAACTTTCCCGTACACTGCCACATTACCAACATCCGCTACTACCCTATGCTACAATCCGACCTACGTCGGCAAAATATGACTACCATCCTACTCCTCGCCTATTATCCTACATTAGCACTACACTAACACCGGCTAAGCCGGCGGCGCGTGGCTGTCGGCGTCCGACTCGGCGTCCTCCTCTGGTGGTGTCGGGGTGCCTCGTAGTCCACACCGGAGATCTCCTCGGCGTCGTCGGGTGGACCCTGCTGCTGCTCGTAGCTGCTGGAACTGCTCGAACAGCTCGTCGTAGTCGTGCAACAGCCGCGTGGTGTGCCTCGGCCAGTCCATCGTATAACTCCTCAAGCTTTTGCATCTGGTTCTCGATCTCCATCGAGTCTCCACAGCCGTGGTTACACCGTGCGGTCGCTCCTGCTAGCTACGCCACGTGTGCCTCGTCTCGCGTCGCGAGCGGCGTCACGGCTGGGCTGTAACCGTAACCAGCTGCTCGTCCAAGGCGATAGACATCCCGTGAAACCCGTCACGGTCTCGTGTGACCTCCACTAGCTGCTCCTCCACCTCGACGATCCGGGCGTGAGATCTCCGGATCTCCCGATAGTCCACTCGGAAGCGGTTCTTCCAAGCGCCGATCCGACGGTCTCGACTCGCACTGCGCCTCCGGGTGGTGGATCCTCTGCTCCAGCCTAGGTGACTCGTGCAACCCGTGTGTCCTCCTCCTCCCGAACAAGGTTCCTAACGCGGGTCATCGGCATCTGCAGGGAACATGTTTAAACCGGTTAAACATTTCTTCCCATAGAAACGAAAACGGGAGAACAACCTACTAAAGTACTACAAGACTAGCTAAATCAAATCCCAGCTTTTTGTATAGCACTCAATATGACATGATGCATGCTCGGCGGACTAACTATACGCACCATAGTATACGAAACTACAACGAATAGTTAGTACTACCCACAAGCTCGAACGTCGAACAGCTTAGGAAAAATCTAACTATTATACATCCTTATAGGGCTCCATACTATCTCGTACTCTAAACGTGCTAAACGTGTTAGGTTTTGATAACAAGCTTGTAAACGATGTACTCGTTGCCCCGAACTGCTCCGATATCAGTCGTGACATCCCCTCCGGGATACCCGGGAATCGGTATAGGGGGACACTCGACGAAGCGAGTTACAACGAGTGCATCATTTCATACAAGCTAGAATATATACATCATGGTATAATACAACCAGGTTTTCAAAATACAACCATCGTACAGCGGAAGCATAAACATTATTGCAGTTTAACAACCTACGAGTCTTGCAGCGAAAACTTGTTCTCTATACAACAAAATACTACTCAACGTTCCTCGTGATGTACCGAGCCCGTCGTACACCACGGTCCTGCTCCTTTATGGCGTCGGGATCCGTTCCCATTGGAGGGAACCTCCCTCGGGACACCGCTCCTCTTCCGGGAAGCTACCGTATAAGTCGTGGAAGTACGACTCATGTCCCGAAAGATAACAAACAAACCCCGAGTATTCTAATACTCAGCAAGATCGACCCGTCAACAGGCACGCTAAGGCCGACGCCTAGTATGCAAAGGCTTTACTGGCTGTGGGGTTGACTCTCTTGCGAAAACAACACTAATGGTTGATCCCGACTTTCAATGTTTTAGCTCAACATTAAGTTTATTAGAATCCATGTTTGCAGTCTACAACTATTGCAATCAAGTTTGCAAGAAAAGATCAGATTAGACCAACATTTCTTTCATCTCTCATCCTCATCTTCCAGCTTGATTAACTACGATGTGACGAGCTAAACAAGCGGTACTCATTACTGCGAGGGACAGCGATTCGAATCGATTTATACCCGCTGGAGGAGTAAACCCTATAGCCGGAAAGCCTTGCATACTAGGCGTCGGCCTTAGCGTGCCATTTTGACGGGTCGGTCTTGCTAAGTATTAGAATACTCAAGGTTTGTTCGTTATCTTTCGGGGAATGAGTCGTACTTTCATGACTTATACGGTAGCTTCCCGGAGGAGGAGCAATGTCCCGAGGGAGGTTCCCTCCAATGAGAACGGATCCCGACGCCGTGAAGAGGGAGGACCGTGGTGTACAACGGGCTCGGTACATCACGTTGACCGTTTAGTAGTCTTTTGTTGTATAAAGAACAAGTTTTCGCTGCAATACTCGTAGGATGTTAAACTTCAATAATGTTTATGTTTCCGCTGTGCGAATGTTTGTATTTCGAAAACCTAGTTGTATTATACCATGATGTATATATTCGGCTTGTATGAAATGATGCATCGTTGTAACTCGCTTCGTCGAGTGTCCCTCTCGTACCGATTCCCGGGTGTCCCGGAGGGGACGTCACAGCTGGTATCGGAGCGGTTCGGAGGCAACAAGTACATCATTACAAGCTTGTTTTCAAACATTAATACGTTTAGTGCATTTAGAATACGAGAGAGTACGGAGCCCTATAAGGATGTAGAATAGTTAGATTTTTACTAACCGTTCGACGTTTGGGTTTTGGGAAGTGCTAACTATTCGTTGTGGTTGCATATACTATAGTACGTATAGTTAGTCCGTCGAACATGCATCATGCCGTATTGAGTGCTAAAATAAAATATTGGGGGTACACTTAGCTAGTTTCGTAGTACTATATATGTTGTACTTTCGTTTTCTTCGTGGGAAGAAGTGTTTAACCAGTTTAAACATGTTCCCTACGAGATGCCGATGACTCGCGTTAGGAAGCGTGTTCAGGAGGAGGAGGACGCACGGGTTGCACGCGTCATTGAGCTGGAGCAGCGGATCCACCACCTAGAGGCGCAGACGCGAGTCGGGACCGACAGATAGGCGCTTGGAAGAACCGCTTCCGAGTGGACTGTCAGGAGATCCGGAGGTCCCACGCTAGGATCGCCGAGCCGGAGGAGCAGCTGGTGGAGGTCACTCAGGACCGCGACGGTTTTCACGGGATGTCCATAGCGTTGGACGAGCAGCTGGTCACGGTCACCGCTCGGTGCGACGCCGCTCGTGAGGCGGACGAGGCACACGTGGCGAGTTGGCAGGGATGACAGCACATCGTAACCACGTCGTGGAGACTCGATTGAGATGGAGAACCGAGATGGGCCAGCTTGAGGGACTGTACGACGGTTTGGCGGATGCGCACCACGCGCTCGTTGCACGACCATGACGCATCGTTTGTGCAGTTCCGGGCTTCCAGCAGCCACGGTAGCAGCAGGGTCCACCCGACGATGCCGAGCGGATCTCGGGTGTGGACTACGAGGCACCACCCACCCCACCGGAGGAGGACGCCGCGTCGGACGCTGACAGCCACACGCCGTTAGCTTAGTTGTGTTGTAGTGGTACCGATGTAGGATGGTAGTCGCATTTTGCTGACATAGGTCGGTGTAGAATAGGGTAATAGCAGATGTTGGTCATGTGGTAGTGTAGGAAAAGTTGGGACCGAGCTGTACAAACAATAAATAATGAAAAGATGTGGTAGTAATATATCTATGCAGTTGTTAGTATAAAAGAGTTTGCTGAAATATTGGATTAGTTTCTGCTTGTGTCCGATATGCTTACTTCTCCATAGAGATGGACAACACGAGTACCGTCGTTAGTGACGTAAGAGGACGAAGGGAGGATGTTCGTATAGCGAGGTTGGAGAGGCAAGCTGCAGGAAAAGGAGGAGTTGTTAGCAATTAGAGAGGCACGGTTGTTAAATAAGGAGGAGCAGATTCAATTCAAGGATCAACAAGCGGCAACCGCAAACGCCCGATCACTCGGTTAGAGCAAGATTTACTTCAGGCACACAATGCACTACTCGAATGAAGCAATTGGACAGCAACCTCCCGAGGATGAACCAGCAGTGCAGGAAAATCCCGTAGTAGATGAATCGAAGAAGAAGAGGAGGATCCTGAAGAGATAATGGACGTGGATTCAGTCATAGACTTCACGGAGATTCCACGACTAGAGGATGCGAAATCCGAGACCGGAAGTTCCATGAGCCAGAAGTGACGTCCGGGTTTCGCGAAGAAGAGTAGAGTGCTAGCTACTAGTGAGTGAGGAAAACTAGTATGTAAATTAGGCGATAGTTAAATAACGAGCGTGATGTAACCACGCACGGGTGTTGCAATAAGGAATCGTTGTAACTTGGATGTACGAGTATGTACTTATGGATTTGGTGGTTGCTTTAATAAAGATGGTTGTTGCATAAGAGTCATATGGAGGTTTCTCATCTATGTATTCCTATTCCTTCCGTAACTATGTTGGAATTGAGATGTCTAACGTCAAATTTTCTTGGACAGAATGGTTGGAACAAGGAGACGCGATGAGCCGGAAAGTTCTCAACGCGGGCGGGAACACCACCACCACTGCAGGCAATGTGCTTCGGACTCTCGCGTGGAGCAGCGAGAATTATTGGAGCAATTGGTCCGCAACACTGCTCCACAAGAACGTCACCAAGGCCGGAATGCACCGGAAGAGAGGGTGACTTTCTCGTACTTCTTATCGGTTCGCCCCCGGTTTTCTCGGATGCGGGTGAACCATTGGAAGTCGACAACCGGCTCCGCACCATTGAGGCAAAGCTGGAATTATTCCCATGCACCGATCATCGGAAGACACTCTTCGCTTCCCAAGCAATTGCAAGGATTTGCTTGGGGCATGGTGGGCCAACTATAAGGCGATGTTCCCTCCAGGGCATCAAGTTTCATGGGCCGAGTTCACCAAAGCCTTCGAGGAGCACCATATTCCGGAAGGTTTAATGAACCGAGAAGAGGAAGGAGTTCCGATCATCGAAGCAAGGTGACATGAATGTGCATATCTACTCTAAGGTATTCAACCGTCTTGCTCAATATGCTCCCGAACATGTGGACACGGATGCCAAGAAGAAGAATCTATTCAAGGAAGGAATGAGTACCAAGCTGCAGTCACGCCCGGTGCTAAACAAGACCGATAACTTCAATGACTTTGTGAGTGATGCTATCGCGTTGGAAGATTCTATCCGTCTTCATCGGACGGAGAAGAACAAGAAAAGGCCGGCTGCTGGACAAGGAAGTGGCGGACCATCGAAGTACGAGGCTGGTCTATACTGCACCCTCAGGTCGGCGCTATCAGCACACGCCTTCTCGTCCAAATTACTATCGACAGTCTCAGCCACCACAACAATCTCAGCGATGAGCGGTCGCATCGATATCGTCCGCCGTATCGGCAACAGAATGCTCGGAATCCCCGACCGGTGAATCAAGCACCCCAGCAGAATGGACCGCCGTGTTTCGGTTGTGGCCGTCCAGGACATTACTACCGCAGTTGCCCATATCCTCGAAGGCACCATATGCACCTAGACCTCAAGGACAACCGCAGATTCAGCCAAAAGCACGGACCAAGAATGCTCAAGTGAAGACCGGCCGTGCAAATTTCACCACGGCTGAGGAGCTACCCGAAGGAGGACAAATTTTAGCGGGAATGTTTTATATCGCTGATCATCCTACTATGATTTTATTTGATTCGGGAGCCACACATAATTTTATCAGCAAGTCTTATGTTGCTGCATTGCATCATGCCATCCAAGTTGACATGGACACATATCATTTCAACACCGGGGGTAAAATTCTTACAAATGAAGCAACTGCCAATATGCCATTAAGATTGGGTAGCAAGGTTTATTCCACAACACTAATTATACTTGGATGGGCAAGGGTTAGATGCAATTATTGGCATGCAATGGATGAATTTCCATAAGGCGAGTATTGGATATAGCATCTCGAGCCGTATATTTGAACTCTCCTGTTCATGGTCGAGATTGCTTACTCTTAACTTTTCCCGGACTATGCTGCCAATGGTTAATAAGGTTATAGGTAAGAGTCCGGAGGATATACCCATAGTGTGTGAGTACCCGGATGCCTTTCCGGACGACTTGCCGGGACTACCGCCGGACCGAGCGGTAGAGTTTAAGATAGAGTTACAGCACTGGAACAGCACCAATATCAAGGAGGCCGTATCGGATGCCGCCAAATGAGCTAGCAGAGTTGAAGGTGCGATTAAAGGAACTATTGGACAAGGGATACATTCGTCCAAGTTCATCACCATGGGGATGCCCAGCCTTATTTGTAAAGAAGAAGGATAAGACACTAAGGCTATGTGTGGATTATAGACCTCCGAATTCGGTTACCATCAAGAACAAGTACCCTCTTCCGAGGATTGATATCTTGTTTGACCAATTGATGGGAGCCAAAGTCTTCTCTAAGATAGATCTTCGCTCAGGATATCATCGGATTAAGATAAGAGCGGAAGATATACCGAAGACTGCATTCTCCACGAGATATGGACTTTATGAGTACCTGGTGATGTCTTTTGGATTGACCAATGCACCAGACACACTTCATGTATCTCATGAATTCCGTATTCATGCCCGAGCTAGACAAGTTTGTCGTGGTATTCATTGACGACATCTTGATCTATTCTAAGTCGGAAGAGGAACATGCCAACCACTTAAGAGTCGTGTTGCAACGATTAAGGGATCATCGACTCTATGCTAAGTTCAGCAAATGTGAGTTTTGGTTAAAGCAAGTGTCGTTCCTAGGTCATGTGATATCAGCCGAAGGAGTGGCCGTCGATCCAAGCAAAGTTCAAGAAGTGTTGGATTGGAAGTCACCGAAGTCCGTCACGCAAATCGAAGTTTCTTAGGATTGGTTGGTTACTACGGAAGGTTTATTCCAAACTTCTCAAAGATTGCCAAGCTAATGACTAAACTATTGGAAAAAGATAAGAAGTATGAATGGAGCAAAGAATGTGAAGAGGCTTTTCAAACATTAAAGAAGTTGCTGACAACAGCCCCAATGACTCGCTCAGACGGATCCGACGAAGCCTTTCGATGTGTATTGTGAGGCATCGGGAATAGGACTCGGATGTGTTCTAATATAGGAAGGTCGAGTAATTGCTTATGCTTCTCGATAACTTAGGTAAGTATTCCTGAATGGAAATGGGAAGATATTTTGGTGGACGAGGTTGACGAAGTCAGCTCATTTCATGACGCCTAAGTTGTCGAGAGGCATAGGCAATCACTCGACCTTCCCGCATTAGAACACATCCGAGTCCTGTTCCCGATGCATCACAAGTACACATCAAACGGCTTTGTGTAACAACTCTCGGAAATAAATGCATTTCATGTCATACATGAGCATGTCATCATATTGCATTTATGAAGTTATTAACTATTGTGTTAAGAAAATGCACATAAAATATCAAATTAACTAAAGATTAAAGGAAATGCTTAAAAAGAATTTAAATAAGGGTAAATAATGTGTTTAACATTTTCTACTGCTTAAACATCATAAATAAAGATTTATAAAAGTTCCCTGAAATTATTTTGCTTGGTAAAAATAATTACAAGAAATAAATAAAACTTCTTTTGTTAATTATTCTATGAATTTTTAATTCGAAATTAATTTGGAATTTCAACCTGGGCTTAATAGGAAAAGTGCCTAAAATGCTTTCATTTACGCCCCTGATTTTTCGTAGAATTTTCTGAACACGGGAAGGTCACTTTTTAATTATTCGAAAGTCGAGGGGGGGTTGTAAAAATACCGGGCTCGGCCTACGGGCCAGCCTCTCTTCTTTCTCTCCTCTCTCTCCCGCATCTCACCACCGCCCCGCCATGCCGCCTCCCCGTCGAGCTGCCACGCAGCACCTGGTTGCGCAGCTGCCTGCCCGGCTTCCTCCCTTACCGCCTCCCCGTGGGATAAGACCCCCCCCCCTCCCCCTGTCGTGCTTATCCCTCCCTCTCTTTCCCATTTCCTCCAGTTCCGCCATTGCCGGGAGCTCCCTGGATCACCGTCGCCGGGCCACTCCGGCGAACCTCCATCCAAGACCACCCCACCACAAGCTTCGCCGAGCCCACAGCCTACTCTCCGAAAAGCCGCTCGCCCTCAAGCCCTCCGGAACCCGAGAATTTCATCATATTTTCGAGGAGCTCACCGCCGGGTTGTCGTGACCGCACTTCCAAATTAGCGAGCTGTGGTGAGCCATTTGCGTTCTTTCTTCCTCTCAATGATGCGCAAGAGAGTGTTCATTTTGATTGTCAACTTGACCGCAAGCTTGCTCCGCAAGGCATCGCGGAATCGTCATCTTCCTCAAGTCCGATCGCCGCCGTTCACGCCACTCCCGGTGAGCCACCCCTCCCGGCCGTGCTTAAGCTCTTAGAACCCCATGTCGAGCTTGCTTATGCTTCGTGCGAGCTCACCCTGCAACTTTCCCTAATTCTCGAGCTCTCGGGCAAGCCCCGCACCCTGCCGGAGTCTCCGCCGTGCTCGGACCTCGCCTTCGGCAGGTCTCCGCCGAGCTCATGCTACTTGGTCACCACCGGTGAGTTCGCCATGCGCCGTAGAGTGGGTTGGTAGCATCGTGGCGAGGTTTGGAGCACCGGCGGTCAACTCCGGTAGCCGCGCCGCCATCCCCTGGTCGCCTATCTATTTATGAAATAAAATATCTATTTTGAGCATTTTCAATTTCATAGATAATAATTAAACACATTCTTTGATTAATAAAATCTATTGTTTTATGCTAGTTAAATGTTTAATGTAAGAAAATAATTTAATTAAATGAAGGAGATACTTATAGACTGAAAGTAATTATGAAAATTATTTTTCCAAAATTAAACTTAAACATTATCATTTCATGTGATTCCAATTTATTATCTTATGTATTATCACATGTCATTTAAGTAAGGATTAATTATTGATTAATAAACAGGATTAATTATTAATTAATGAACCTAAGTAATTAGTAACTAATGAACATAATTAATTATTAATTAAGGAATATGATTAATTAATAATTAATGACCATGATTAAGCATTAATTAATGAGCATAATCAATTGTTAATTATTGATTCATGAACATGCTTAATTATAAATTGTTAACTAACAAAAATATGATGAATTATTAATTGTTAATTACTGAATATAATTAATAATTAATTATTAGTTGATGAACATAAGTAATAAAACCTTTGCACGATCATATCATCTTCATTCATGCATGCATGATTGTGATTCGTGACGCATTGTTGGTCGACCTAGGTTCCGAGGTGATCGAGGTTCCACCCGTGGTTGAGGTAGGCGAAGGGAATCTCGAAGTCGACCCACACGCCGAGGAAGCTAACCCCGACTCGCATCAAGGCAAGCCCCGGTGCATCCTACCTATGTTTTTAAATATTTTATTTTATCACATAGTTCAGATTATGTTTGTGCATTAGGTACTAGGGAATGATTGATACCTAGTTGCATTATGATAGGTTTCCGTTTGTTTATACTATACTCGGTACAAGTAGCTCAATAGAAGCTAGGCTTAATTCATAGTCGCAACGGTAGATGTTTTAGGGAATCTTAAACCATGGAGGCTTTAAGGATTGATGTGTTAACACCAAGATCAAGAGAGTGTTAATGAAGTTGAGACCGGACGGGCCCCGTAGGAGAAAGGGCAAGACGGAGATGAGGTCTTGCAAGGTGGTAGCCCCGTCCGAGTCTGGTCAAGGACCGTACCGTTGTCGGCTTAGTTGAACAAGTTTGAACGTACCGTACTACATGCTCGGTACCATGGGCCCAGCAAGCTGATGTACCCTACCGCCCCGGAGATGTAGCGTAGCCAACTCTCTTTTATCGGCTGTTAGTGACAGGTGAGTCTCACGGGAGGGAGATGGGTCGGCCACGAAGGAAGTCGTGGAGTCGCCATACTCCCGGGGAGTTTGGAAATGGCTAGTCTTCTATCAGGTGCTAGCGGGAAAAGTTGTCGTATACGACCAGTGGGGTGCGTATACGTCGTGTAGTCGGGTTTTGCCGACTGGTATAAAATCGATTCGAATCGCTGTCCCTCGCAGTAATGAGTACCGCTTGTTTAGCTCGTCACATCGTAGTTAAACAACATGAAGATGAGGATGAGAGAAGGAAGGAATAATGGTCTACTTTGATATTGTCTTGCAAACTTGGTTGCAATAGTTATAGAATGCAAACCTAGAAGCTAATGAACTTAATGTTGAGCTAAAACGTTGAAAGTAAGGATCCACGCTTTAATGTTGTTTTCGCAAAGGAGTAAACCCCACAGCCAGAGAGCCTTTGCATACTAGGCGTCGGCCTTAGCGTGCCATTTTGATGGGTTAGTCTTGCTGAGTATTAGAATACTCGGGGTTTGTTCGTTATCTTTCGGGGAATGAGTCGTACTATCACGACTTGTATGGTAGCTTCCCGAAAGAGGAGCAGTGTCTCGAGGGAGGTTCCCTCCAATGGGAACGTATCCCCATGCCGTGAAGAGGAAGGACCATGATGTACCGGCTCAAGTACATCACGTTGATCGTTTGATAGACTTTTGTTGTATAAAAGTACAAGTTTCCGCTGCAATACTCGTAGGATGTTAACTTCAATAAAGATTATATTTTCGTTGTACGAATGTTTGTATTTCGAAAACCTGGTTGTTACCATGATGTATATATTCTGGCTTGTATGAGATGATGTTCTGTTGTAATTCGATTCGTCGAGTGTTCTTCTCGTACCGATCCTCGGGTGTCCCGGAGGGGATGTCACACTTTGTCGGATCCGGTTGAGCGAGTATCGTTGTCGTTGTCAAGCAACTTCTTCAATGTCTGAAAAGCTTCTTAACAATCCTTGCTCCATTCATACTTCTTATCCTTTTCCAACAATTTGGTCATTGGCTTGGCAATCTTCGAGAAGTTTGGAATAAATCTTCGTAGTAACCAGCCGATCCCAAGAAACTCCTAATTTGTGAGACTCGACTTCGGTGGTTTCCAATCCAACACTTCTTGGACTTTGCTTGGGTCGACGGCCACTCCTTCGGCTGATATCACATGCCCTAGGAACGACACTTCCTTTAACCAAAACTCACACTTGTTAAACTTGGCATATAGCCGATGATCCCTTAGACGTTGCAACACAATCCTTAAATGATTGGCATGTTCCTCTTCTGACTTGGAATAGATCAAGATGTCTTCAATGAATACTACGACAAACTTGTCCAGCTCCGACATGAATACTCGAGTTCATGAGGTACATGAAGTGTGCTGGTGCATTGGTCAATCCAAAAGACATCACCAAGTATTCATAAAGTCCATATCTCGGTGGAAAATGCGGTCTTCGGTATATCTTCAGCTCCGATCTTGATCCGATGATATCCCGAGCGAAGATCTATCTTCGAGAAGACCTTGGCTCCCATCAATTGATCAAACAAGATGTCAATCCTCGGAAGAGGCTACTTGTTCTTGATGGTAACCGAATTCAAAGGCCTATAGTCCACACATAGCCTTAATGTCTTGTCCTTTTTCTTGACGAACAAGGTCGGGCATCCCCATGGTGACGAACTTGGGCGAATATATCCCTTGTCCAATAACTCCTTTAATTGCACCTTTAACTCTGCTAGCTCATTCGGTGGCATCCCATACGGTCTCCTTGATATTGGTGCTGTTCTAGGCTGTAGTTCTATCTTAAACTCTACCGCTCGATCCGGCGGTAGTCCCGTAAGTCGTCTAGAAAGACATCCGGGTACTCACGGACTATCTGGTATATCCTCCGGACTTTTACTTACAATCTTATTAACCATTAGCAAAATAGTCCGGGAAGAGTTAAAAGTAAGCAATCCCGACCATGAACAAGAGAGTTCAAATATACGGCTCGAGATGCTATATCCAAGATCTGCCTTATGGAAATCCATCCATTGCATGCCAATAATTGCATCTAACCCTTGCCCATCCAATATGATTAATGAAGTGGAATAAACCTTGCTACCCAATTTTAATGGCATATTGGCAGCTGCTTCATTTGTAAGAATTTTACCCCAGGTGTTGAAATAAGATGTGCACATAGCAACTTGGATGGCATGATGCGATGCTTTGCAACATATGACTTGTTGATGAAATTATGGTGGCTCCCGAATCAAATAAAACCATAGCAGGATGATCAGCGATAGAAAACATACCCGCTAGGATTTGTCCTCCCATCGGTAATTCTTCAGCCGTAGTAAAGTTTGCACGGCCGTTTTCACTCGAGTATTCTTGGCCTGCGTACTCGGCTGATTCTACGGTTGTCCTTGTGGTCGGGGTGCATAAGAAGCTTTCCGAGGATATGGACAACTGCGGTAGAAATGTCCTGGACGGCCACAATTGAAACATGGCGGTCCATTCTGCTGAGGTGCTGGATTCACCGGTCGAGAGTTCCGAGCATTCTCGCTGCTGATAAGGCGGACGATATTGACTCGACCGCTGCTGCTGAGATTGTTGTGGCTGCTGAGGCTGCCGATAATTATTTGGACGAGAAGGCATATGCTGGTATCGCCGACTCGACGGTGCGGTGTATACCAGCCTGTACTTTGATGGTCCGCCACTTCCTTGTCCAGCTTGCTGGCCTCTTCTTGTTCTTCTCGGCTTGATGAAGGCGGATAGAATCTTCCAAAGAGATAGCATCACTCACAAAGTCATTGAAGCTATGTGTCTTGTTCAGCACAAGCCGTGATTGCAGCTTGGTACTCGATCCTTTGAATAAATTCTTCTTCTTGGCATCGGTGTCCACATGCTCAGGTGCATATTGAGCAAGACGGTTGAATACCTTAGAGTAGGTATGCACGGTCATGTCACCTTGCTTCAGCGACAGAAATTCTTTCCTCTTCCGGATCAACCCTTCTAGAATGTGGTGCTCCCCGAAGGCTTTAGGAAACTCGGCCCAAGAAATCCGATGTCCTGGAGGAAACATCTCCTTGTAATTGGCCCGCCATGCTCCAGCAAATCCTTGCAGCTTGATGGGAAGCGAAGAGAGTCTTCCGATGATCCGTGCATGGGAACAGCTCCAGCCTTCGACTCGATGGTGCGGAGCCAATGATCCGCCTCCAATGGTTCACCCGTATCCGAGAAGACCGGTGGGCGAACCGATAAGAAATCCGAGAAAGTCACCCTTTCTTCCCGGGCATTCCGTCCTTGGTGACCTCCCTGCGGAGCGGTGTTCTGGACCAGCTGCTCCAATAATTCTCGCTGCTCCGCGCGAGAATCCAGCACAACCGCGATGGCTCGTGCTAAAGTTGAGGGTGGTGGTGGTGTTTCCGCCTCGCCGAGAACTTTCTCGGCTCATCACGTCTCCTTGTTCCAACCATTCTGTCCAAGAAAAATTTACGTTAGCCATCTCAATTCCAACATAATTATGGAAGGACAGAGGATGAGAAATTTCCAAAAATAACTTGTATACAACAACAGTCTTATTATAGCAACCACCAAATCCATAAGCACATTTTCAGACATCCAATTTACAATGATTCTTATTGCGACACTCGTGCATGGTTACACCACGCTCGTTATTTAACTGCTATCTATATTACATACTAGCTTCCTCACTCGTTACTAACTACTATTCTATTCTTCTTCGCGAATCCCGGACGTCACTTCCTGGCTCTTGGAACTTCCTGTCTCGGATTCTCGCATCCTCCGGTCGTGGAATCTCCTTGAAATCTATGACCGAGTCCACATCCATTATTTCTTCAGGGCATTATTCCTTGAAATCTTGCTCTAACCGATGAATCAGGGCATTTGCGGTCGCCGCTTGTTGATCCTTGAATTGAATCTGCTCCTCCTTATTTATCAACTGCGCCTCTCTAATAGCTAACAACTCCTCCTTTTCCTGCAGCTGTCTCTCCAACTTCGCTATACGAATATCCTCCCTTCGTCCTCTCATGTCACTAATGACGTTACTTGTGTCTGTCCATCTCTCGTGCTGAATGAAGCATATCAAACACAAGCAGAAACCAATCCAGATATTTCAGCAAACTCTTTTATACTACACTAACAATTGCATATATATATATATATTATACACTACCACATTTCCTTCATACATTATTTGTTTGCACACATCCGACCCAACTTTCCCGTACACTCGCCACATTACCAACATCTGCTACTACCCTATGCTACAATCTTACCTACGTCAGCAAAATATGACTACCATCCTACTCCTGCCTACTATCCTACATTAGCACTACGCTAACACCGGCTAAGCCGGCGGCGCGTGGCTGTCGGCGTCCGACTCGGCGTCCTCCTCTCGGTGGTGTCCGGGGTGCCTAATAGTCCACACCAGAGATCTCCTCGGCATCGTCGGGTGGACCCTCGCTGCTGCTGCTGTAGCTGCTGGAACTGCCCGTACAACTCGTCGTGGTCATGCAACAGCGCGTGGTGCGCCTCGGCCGATCCGTCGTATAACTCCTCAAGCTGGTGCATCCGGTTCTCGATCTCAATCGGAGTCTCCACAGCGTGGTTACGCTATGCGGTCACACCTGCTAGCTATGCCACGTGTGCCTCGTCTCGCGTCGCGAGCGGCGTCACGCTGGGCTGTAACCGTGACCAGCTGCTCGTCCAAGGCGATAGCCATCCCGTGAAACCCGTCACGGTCCTGTGTGACCTCCACTAGCTGCTCCTCCAGCTCGGCGATCCGGGCGTGAGACCTCCGGATCTCCTGGCCGTCCACTCGGAAGCGGTTCTTCCAAGCGCCGATCCGACGGTCATGACTCTGCACCTACGCCTCCGGGTCGTGGATCCTCTCGCTCCAGCTCGGTGATCGATATGCGCAAGCGTGCGGAAATAGTAAGAGTAATCTATTTGCTGTTCAATCTACTCAAACGATAGCAAGAACTTGATAAGTAATGATACGTGACTCGACGAAGAGGCGAGTGCACCGCGAGATTTCTCACACGCAACGAACTACCGAGACAATCGCCCTTCCACTTACCAACAAGCCAGCCCACGCAATCACGCCGTATAGACGTGAAGGCACAAACCGGGTGAACCGCAGTTCGGCGTTCTACAACTCCCTCGAGAATCGAAAGAACAAGTGTTGTAAGCCTCTCAAGACTCAAGGAGATGAACAAACACAACTTTGATGTGTTTTGAAATGAGTAGTCCAAAAAGCCTCCCCGTAGCTCCCTATTACATGGATATATGTAGTACTTATTTGGCCCTTCAGCTTACAGTAATTATACAAATTAAAAACTAAAGCTTTGCAAACTCTTGCACTTCACTTTCCTGCGCAACTAATGATAATGGTTGGCCTTCTTTTATATGCATGCGCAGCTAGGGAGCTGGTTGACCTTCAATTACTTGTACGTGCAGCCAAGAGAGAGATGATGGTTGACCTTCTACTAGTTGCACGTGCAGCCAAGACAAATGGTTGACCTTCCACCACGCATGTGATAAGTAATAGGCGCACCTGAAAATAACAAGCAACAAAATATAATTCTTATTTATAGAAAATTATTTAGTAATTAGCAAGGGATAGCTTTCACCTATTCATCATTATTCCAACTTGTTATATTCTGCTTCATTCACATATTTGAAAGGAGCACTCTCATTTATGCCAACATTCCTTAGAACATTAAAACAAGAATGGGATAGCACAATTTTGTTACCAATATTATAATTGACTAGAGCAAGGTAAGTGTTCACCCGATCATGCATTTCCTTTCCTAGTTCTTTAGCTCTCCTTCTTGTGATTGGTCCAACTATATTATTTGGGATGTCCTCATCGCTGACTCGTGCAGCCCGTGTGTCCTCCTCCTCCCGAACACGCTTCCTAACGCGGGTCATCGGCATCTGCAGGGAACATGTTTAAACTGGTTAAACATTTCTTCCCACGTAAACGAAAACGAAAGAACAACCTACTAAAGTACTACAAGACTAGCTAAATCAAATCCCAGCTTTTTGTATAGCACTCAATATGACATGATGCATGCTCGGCGGACTAACTATACGCACTATAGTATACGAAACTAGAACGAATAGTTAGTACTATCCACAAGCTCGAAAGTCGAACAGTTAGGAAAATCTAACTATTCTACATCCTTATAGGGCTCCGTACTATCTCGTACTCTAAACGTGCTAAACGTGTTAGGTTTTGGAAACAAGCTTGTAAACGATGTACTCGTTGCCCCCGAATCGCTCCGATACCAGCTGTGACATCTCCTCCGGGATACCCAAGAATCGGTACGGGGGACACTCGACGAAGCGAGTTACAACGAGTGCATCATTTCATACAAGCCAGAATATATACATCATGGTATAATACAACCAGGTTTTCAAAATACAACCATCGTATAGCGGAAGCATAAATATTATGGCAGTTTAACAACCTATGAGTCTTGCAGCGGAAACTTGTTCTCTATACAAAAAAATACTACTCAACGTTCCTCGTGATGTACCGAGCCCATCGTACACCACGGTCCTGCTCCTTTGCGGCGTCGGGATCCGTTCCCATTGGAGGGAACCTCCCTCGGGACACTGCTCCTCTTCCGGAAGATACCGTATAAGTCGTGGAAGTACGACTCATGTCCTGAAAAATAACGAACAAACCCCGAGTATTCTAATACTCAGCAAGACCGACCCGTCAACGAGCACGCTAAGGCCAACGCCTAGTATGCAAAGGCTTTCCGGCTATGGGGTTGACTATCTTGCGAAAACAGCACTAATGGTTGATCCTGCCTTTCAATGTTTTAGCTCAACATTAAGTTTATTAGAATCCATGTTAGCAGTCTACAACTATTGCAATCAAGTTTGCAAGAAAAGATCAGATTTGACCAACAATTCTTTCATCTCTTATCCTCATCTTCCAGTTGATTAACTACGATGTGACGAGCTAAACAAGCGGTACTCATTACGGCGAGGGACAACGATTCGAATCGATTTATACCAGCTGGCAAAACCCGACTACACGACGTATACGCACCACACTCGGTCGTATACGACAACTTTTCCCACTAGCACCTAGCGGAAGACTAACCGTTTCCAAACTCCCCGGAATATGGCGACTCCACGACTTTCTCCGTGGCCGACCCATCTCCCTCCCGTGAGACTTCCCTCTCACTAACAGCGAGCAAAAGAGAGTTGGCTACGCTACATCTCCGGGGTGGTGGGGGACATCGACTTGCTAGGCCCATGACACCAGCATGTAGTACGGTACGTTTAAACTTGTTCAACTAAGCCGACAACGTTACGGTCCTTGACCGACACGGACGGGGCTACCACCTTGCAAGACCTCAACTCCGCCTTGCCCTTTCTCCTATGGGGCCCGTCCGGTCTCAACTTCATTAACACTCTCTTTTGAATTAACGACAACACATCAAACACTTAAAGCCTCCATGCTTTAAGATCTCTAAAACATCTACCGTTGCGACTATGAATTAAGCCTAGCTTCTATTGAGCTACCTGTACCAAGATAGCAAGAATATAAAGGAACCTATCTCATGCATCTAGGGTGTCAATCATTCCCTAACACCTAATGCACAAACATAACTTAACTACTGTGATAAAATAAAATATTTTAAAACATAGGTAGGATGCACCGGGATTGCCTTGATTCACGTCGGTGTTAGCTTCCTCGGTGTTCGGGTCGACGTCCATGTTCCCGTCTCTGTCTCGACCTCGGACGGAACCCCGATCACGTCAGGACCTAAGTCGCGAATCAATGATCATGCGTGCATGAATGTATATGAGATGATGTGCAAAGGTTTTATTAATCAGGTTCATTAATTAACAATTAATAATCAATTAATGATATGCAATAACACATAAAGTAATAAATTAAGATCACATGAAATGATGGTGTTTATGTTTAATTTTGGGAAACAATTTTCATAAATACTTTTGTCTGCAGTATCTCCTTCATTTAAACAAATTCTTTTCTTAAATTAAATATTTAATTAGCATAAAATAATAACTTTTATTAATCAAAGAATGTAATTAACTAATACTTATGAAATAAAAATACTCAAAATAGATATTTTATTTCATAAATAGATAGAGAATATTTTTTTGAGTCTAACAAAATTGGTTTCACATTTTTCCGATTTTTATTTAATTTTCTACGAATTTCCAAAAATTAGAAAAGCTTCTTTGCCACACGCGGGGCCACGGGGTTGGCCGCACGAGATCCTCACGTGGCCACACGCGATCCCGCGCGTGTGGTCCACGGTGTGGCATCACCGTGGCGGCATGCTCGCGGCGGTGCGGCGGCCGGAGATGGCCGGCGTTGAGCCAAAGCATGCCGCGTGATCACTAAAACTCTCTACTCGAGCATGGCGAACACGATGCTGTGGACGAGCTCACATGAGCTCGACCGGAGACCTGCCGGCGACGAGGTATGGCCCTCGGCGATGCTCCGGCACGGTGCGGAGCTCGCCGAGTGCCTCAAATTTGGGGAAAATGGTGCGGGGAGCTACTACGGAGCATGAGCAAGCTCGACACGAGGTCGCGGGGACCGGGTGATGGCCGGAGAGGGTTGCTCACCGTGAGTGGTGCGGCGGCGGTGATGATGCTCCGGGACAAATGGCCAATTCTTGCTGGACCCGAGGATGGAACGTGAGGGTGAGTTGCCAAGAATGAAGAGCATCCAGCTTGCGCATCAACCAGAGAAAGAAAGAACAAGAACGGCTCACCACAGCTCACCAATTCGGAGATGCGGCGGAGGATCAACGGTGAGGTTGTCCGGGAAAGAACTTCGTCGATCACGGGACTCGGAGCGCCTCAACTCGATTGGGTGGCGTGGAGACCTTCGGAGGGAGATGGCAGAGCGGTTTGTGGTTGGGAGGTGGATGGGGAGCGGCCGGGACGGCTTGCCATCGTGGAGAACAGAGGTGGCGGTAATGGCGGTGAGAAGAAAAAGAAATGAGAGAGAGAGAGAGAGCCGTGGCCCGGGGGTTCTTATCCCGGCGGGGCAGGGGGTGAGGCAGGCAGCCAAGTAGGTGGCGTGGCGCACGCACGAAGCGGGACGTGTGGCCGAGGAAGCGTCCGGGCCGGCGGTGAGCGGCGCAGAGAGGAGAGAGCGCGGGAGAGAAGAGAGAGGCTAGGCGTCAGGCCAATCCGAACATTTTTGTAAAAAGGCCCTCGTGTTTTTGCTTAATTGAAAAACATACTTCCCGAGCTCGGAAAATTTTACAAAAAAATCAGGGTTGCTAATGGAAATATTTCAAACACTTTTCCTTTTAAGTCCAGGTTCAAATTCCGAATATTTTCCAGATTAAAAATTCATGTTTAAATTAAAAAGGAAAGCTTTAATTATTTCTTGTAGACATTTTTACAAAGCAAAATAATTTTAGAGCAATTTCATAATTCTTTTACTATTATGTTTAATCAGTAGAAAATGTTAAACACCATAATTTACTTTTATTTAAATTCTTTTTAAGATCTTAATTTAACTTAGGTTAAATTGATATTTTATGTGCATTTCTTAACACAATATTAAATATTTTCACAAATGCAACACGATGACATGATCATGAATGACATGAAATGCACTTTTATTATTAGTGTTGTTACAAATTAGCGCTCCGTGCCCGCGGAAGTAATAATACGGGACAATGTTGGCTCGTGAAAATCCACGAGGCGGTCCTTTCAATGGATCGTTACTATATGAATATAGTAGAACTGCGATTTGTTTTCATAATTTCTTTTGAATTTGATGTACTCGTTTCTGCAATGGATCTTCTGCAGGTA
Source organism: Chloris gayana (assembly GCA_031894775.1). NCBI lineage: Eukaryota > Viridiplantae > Streptophyta > Magnoliopsida > Poales > Poaceae > Chloris > Chloris gayana. The sequence goes on from JAUNZO010000044.1 coordinate 51,948, forward strand.
CGCTAACCACGAATTTTAGATCGTGTAGAACCGTGATGAGAACGTGTGTGTGTTGCCACTAAATTGGCGAGTTGGTCGGCTATATACCGATCACGCCTTTTTAAATTTTAGAAAGGACGTAGGCACCGGCATGTTCATGTCATCATTCATGCCATTCATAACATATGCATATCACAAATGTACACGAATTTAAATTTATCAAACATAAATAACTTATCAAGTCACCGTGTCGAAAACGGCAGAAAACGTGAATCGGGCAGAGAAATACCACCCGATTGCCGGTAAATTTTCACCCGATAACCAGTTTCGCGAAACGACCATAACTTTTATGTTACTAATCCAAATGGAATGATTGACCCCAATCTGGAAAACTTGTGATATTTGCTACAACCCAGTGTTCACATCAAGGCATGAAAAAGTGGTTAAATCGGCCAAATTTAGCCTACCCGGAAGCCCTAAGAATTTTTGCCTGAGTTGCCGGTTTGCCCGAGTTGCCGATTTGGCAGATTTCAGGTAGATTGCCAAAATTGCCATAAGTTTTGCGTTACTTGTCCAAATTGAATGATCTACCCCATTCTAGAAAGCTCATGTTATGCCCCCACAACGTTCCTAGTATCAAGTAGGTCAGGAAAATTTCCTACGGCGGTCAAATGTGCAAGAACAGAGAGTAACTTGGTGTTGCCGGAGTTGCCGTAGTTGCTGAACTCCGGCGAAATCGGTTAAGTCGGAAACTGCCGTAACTTTTGATAGGCTTAAGGTTTTTATGCGTTTTAGGATGCGTTGGAAAGCTTGTAAAGTTCTCTAGGCGCTTGTCAAGGTTTTGCTAATTCTTATTGTTCATACCAGAGGTAAAAACAGCAAGACCTTGCAACCTGTTTTTGGGATTTGTGGTAGTTGGCAGAATTGCCAATATCATTGCCGAGTCTAACTGCCTGCTTTTAATGCACATTTTATCTTCCATATATTATGCTAGTCCATTTGGCATAATACTATGTTGGCCATGATATTTGACTTGTTGCAAAAATCCACCACCTCCGGTGTCGTATACTTACCTTACGGGTATACAAATGATAAAGGAATGGATAATTAGAGATACGGTGACAAATCAATTAAGATAAGACTGGCGGAGAGACTGAGTGGTACACGACCAGTATGGAATAACAGAAGATTCCATATACCGGTATGGAAATAAGGCGGGCGTCAAGACCAACGTATGATGACTTGAGCAACAAGTAAAAGACTAGGACTTTGCATGTTAGGACTCTGAATTAATAAGGAAAGCTTAGAGATAGAGCTTCCAAATATGTAATCCATGTAATCGACTAGGACTCTGCATGTAACCCTAGCTCCCCGGATATATAAGGCGGAGCAGGGACCCCTCGAAAACTCTCCGACAACTCGCAATTAGCAATCTGCTAAAGACAATACATAACACACATGACGTAGGGTATTACTCTCCGTCGAGAGGCCCGAACCTGTCTAAAATCGCGTGTTCTTGTGTGTTTCGTGTGTTGCACCATCGAATTCCACGCTCGTGAGGGACCGGTTAGTACTAGTGCCGAGTTTAAGACTCGATATTTGGCGCGCCAGGAAGGGATCCCGGCGAGTTCCTAGCGAATTCGATGGCTTATTTGCTCGACCTCGACTTTGCGCTCGGTTTCAAGATCCACTTCGGATCCCTCGACTTCGAAACCGATCCCGCCGGAAAGCTACACTTGATGAACCCGACTCGCAATCCGGCCGCAGCTTCCGAAGCGTGATCACCGGACACGATCGGAACCATATGCATGGAATCCAGCGGGACCGACGCTGCTTTAGCGTGAACCATCGAACCGCTCACGCTCGGATCGATACCCGGTCTATGATAGTGGGCAGCTCCGTCGAGCTTGATAACGACTTCGAGGAAGGATCCCCAGCCTTCTTCCAAGTGTTTATGGCTGGTTCAATCCTTGAAGAACTCACCCCCGAGGAAGCTACTGCCGAAGAAGCTAGGATGGCGAGAGAGGAAGCAAACCGCCGCCAACGTGAAATAGACGAAACAGACATAGAAGATCCGCCTCCATGAGCTTCGACCGCGAACCCTCGCGAAAACATCGTTGGTACCAGTCAAGATAGAGAGGGTGTTCCTGCCACGGCCCCGCCCGCTCATCGGACCACTACCGGAGCAATCCAGGGACGCGGCGAACAGTCACCAGAGCTATAATAACCAACGCGGATGCCGCGGTGGTAGAAACATCGCTCCTCTAGTAGGGCGTTGGATATGGGCTCTATGGAGGTTGAATTAAACGGTGCTCGAGTCTTCACGTCACCAGTCCACAACATTGTGGGGGTGAAACACATTCTAGAGACTATTCCGGAGGAGGTGGTCAATTTGACACCGGGATTACAATGTGCTTTGAGCCTAGGGGATGCGATCGCTTTGCAAACCAACCAGCTTGTCCAGGATAGAGCTGAATCTTCCAGATCATTCGCATTCGCATTCGGAGCTGTATGCGAGGGCCCGGTACGAAGGAGCCTCTTCCGGAGGAAGAATCGGACGTCGACACACTCCGATCGTGGACGAGCATGAGCGCGCCTCCGATCAGGATTTACGCGTGCCGATCAACGACGATCATGACGCTCGTCATGTAGAGAGAGCGGAGGAACGCCGGAGACAAGAGGAAGAAGAGCGACGCCGGATCGGTCATGTAGATGATCGTCTAGAGAATCCCGTTCCACCTCGCCCGCGTGCAACCGGTTCGACTAGGCATGGGCCGGCCGCTCAGACCGCCCCCGCTTGGCAATCCTCCGCGCAATGATCATCGAGGGCACGTCAATCGCTCTATCGATCGTGATAATCGGCCAAGAAGAGATGATCATCGTGACCACGGAGACCGACGGGGACGTGAGAACAGAAACAAAGACGGGGAGCCTCGACAAGATAATAATGATTGTCGGCGGCGCCAGCGCCTCCTCCGGAGCAAGGCAACAATGATCGCCGGGACGGTTCCAGGGCTAGAAACCAAGACGATTGTTACTATGACTACTCGGATGATGACAGGGATCACAACTACCAACATGACTCGTAGCATTTCACCGTTTCATGGTATAATACCCGGTCGAAACAGTTATCCTTTGGGGCAGATTTCTCTGCCGGTGACTTTTGGGATGAAAGAGAATTACAGAACGGAGAACATCATCTTCCGAGCAGCAGGATTCAGCATATCATGCTATACTCGGGAAGACCGGCCTTGGCCAAGCTTATGGCCATCCCTAACTACCAGATCTCGATGTTGAAGATGTCGGGTCCCAACGGGGTCTTATCATTCCGGTCTGTCATTAAAACCGCGTATGCTTGTGAAGTACATAGCACCGAGTTGGCCACTCGAGTCAATTCGAGAGGAAGAACGCCGAGAGATCGGAGAAGCGGCGGCCGCCATTGAGGCATAGGCTCCATCGGAAGAAGAAGTTCCATCTAAGATGGTTGCTAAAGAGAAAGTGAAAACCGATGCAGGCGCTTCCAAGATTATTCAAGCATGATGAGACAGACCCCTCCAAGGTCACCCATATTGGGGCGGACCCGGGGGACAAATAGGAAAGCACGCTCACTCTTTTCCTCCAGGAAAATAGGGATATCTTTGCATGGTAGCCTTCGACATGCCGGGTGTCCCTAGGGAGAAGAATGAGCACGCACTCGTTGGTGCGTCCCGATGCGAGGCCGCTCAAGCGTAAGCTCCGGAGGTTTGCTCAAGACTGCAAGGAGGCGATTAAGAAGGAGATAACTAGATAGTTAGGTGCTAAGTTCATTAGGGAGGTGTACATCCAGATTGGCTTGCCAATCCGGTTCTTGTACCAAAAAAGAATACAAAAGAGTTAAGAATCTGCGTTGATTATACCGATCTTAACAAGGCTTGCCCCCAAAGACCCTTTCGCGCTGCCTCGGATTGACCAAGTTGTTGATTCGATCGCTGGCTGCGAGCGTCTTTGCTTCCTTGATGCTTATTCCGGATACCATCGATTCCCTCGAAGGTTGAGGCTCAGATTAAGACCGCGTTTATCACCCCCTTTAGAGCGTATTGCTACACAACGATGCCATTTGGTTTAAAAATGCAGGCGCCACTTACCAGAATGGCATGCAACGTTGTCCGGATTCGTAACTTGGAACGCGAAGCTTTTGTTGATGACATAGTGGTGAAATCCTAGAAAGCAAGATATTCTCTATGGCCTAGCGAGACCTTCGATAATATGCGGAACTTTTCTATGAAGCTCAATCCTGGTAAGTGTGTATTTGGAGTTCGTTATGGGAAGTTACTAGGCTATTTGGTGTCGTGGTGAGGCATTGAAGCTAATCCGGAGAAGATCCAGACGATTGTTAACATGAAACCCGATGAGGACATCACTCCTTTGGATATAAATGACACTCCTCCGCTGAACATTCAAGGACCAATCACTAGAGCTCGCGCCCGACAATTGAATTTAGAGGTGAGCTCGTTCCTAAGTCTTTCCTAATCGGAGCTTCGGGTGCACCGTCGGGTTCGCCCTACCTTTAATTTAGTTTGTTTCTTTATTATCCTATCATCCACGAAAAAGCCAAAAAAAATTAGTTTTAGGGTTCATCCTGTCCAAGCCGTGTTTAGCCTTTGCATGTTTCAATTTCAGAGTCCGTAGTATTGAGTTTGTGGTCTAGTGATTGTTTTGTTGCTGGTTTAGTTCGTGTTCTTGTCGTCGCTTTGTGCCCCCTTGAAACCCTAGCTGAATTCCCTCAAGTTTACTTTGTCTTGGGAGTTTTGTCACCTCCGCTGCATCCACCATAGTCCCACCCTACACTCCCACCCTTTCCATCTAGAACTCAACACCCCACGACCGAGACCTCCTGCTGTTTCCGTTACATACATTTATCGTCGCAAAAACCAAAAAAAAAATCCTACCCGATTGCAATTCCACCCACCGAAACCCTAAATCGGAGTCCCTTCCGTCAAACAGCCATAACTTTCGCATACGGACTAGAAATTAGGAAAATTTTTTTTGAAATTGGGTAGAAAAAATTTCGCATCTGCTCGTAGTGGCTTTGCCGAGCAGGAAAAATCTCAAAAAAATCAAAAAAATAGTTAAGCCCACTGATCCGAGGAAAAAAGTTTGGAACCCGTCGTCGCTGCATCTTACGGAAAATCTGTAGGTCACATTCCTTCTCTGTTTGACCTAAAACTTTGCGTGGTTCCTATTTTGTTGCCTCCGAGTGGATGAAAAATATCAAAAAATAATATCCAAAAAAATTTTTGTGATTTCTATTAGGGCTAAAAGACAAAACAGAGTTTTGGCCTTTTTTTTGTGTCTAGTTGTTGTTTCTTCCTTGATAGTTACCTTTTGCTTTGTTTCCTTTGTGCCTGTCATCCTTTCTTTGCCTGCACTACTGTTCTAGGACAAGTAGCTTTGGACATTTATGCAGCATTACTATCTGTTTTTTGAATTGTGTTCCACTCACATATTTGGCCCTCCTAGCTCCACATACTACTTCGGACAACACAGGTTTTTGACCCTTGCTTCGTGGTACACGCCTTCTAGGTATCCTTTGCCTTGCTTGGTAAGACCCTTGTAAGAACTTGGTAAGACGTTCCACTTGCTTTTGTGAGAATCACCACTGTCCACCATAGTAGTAGTGTTTATTAGGGATAACCTTCACTGTTTGTTCCTGTTTCGGTATTTGCTATGGCAGGAGATGACGCAGACGTTGGCACCCCTAAAGATTTCCACGAGTGTGTTAGTCAAGGGCAGCTTCAGTCTGTTCTTGACAGGGCACGTGAGGAGATGACAGAAGTTGTTAACAAGGCCGTTACCGACGGCATCAACAAACTCAATCTTGGCAACCAAATTGAGAGGATGGATAAGCGGTTGTCCAAGATGACAGACACGGTTGATACTCTAGCGAAGTGGCGACAACGTTGATCGGCAAGCTGACCAAGGTGGAGAACCGTGTGAAGATCCACGAAGATGAGGCCGGTAGCAACGCCGGTGGAAACAGAAAAGATGACACGGTGAATGATGCCACCGTCGACGTCGATGACGCAGCTACACGAGCACAAAGGCTTCACCGGCGTCTACAACAGAACACCCAAGGTATGGGTGGCCAACATCGACAACAAGGTACCAATAATCGAGTCCCCGATGATCCTTATGCTAAGATTAAGTTTACCATTCTACCTTTTTCGGGGCAATATGATGCGGAGGGTTACCTTGATTGGGAGATGACAAGAGAGCAAAAATTTAGTGGGCACCTAGTTCCCGAGCAGCATAGAGTTAAACAAGCCACTAGTGAATTTAAAGATTTTGCTATCATTTGGTGGAATTCTCTAACTCGCTGATGATATTCCTGTAACTTGGACTCAACTTAAGGAAGCTATGCGTGATCGTTTTGTCCCTCCTTCTTATCATAGAGATTTACGCAAAAGACTTCAGCGCTTAGAACAGGGGGATAAATCTGTGCAGGACTATTATGGTGAGCTTCAAAAGGGTTTACAACGCTGCATGATAGTAGAGGATAATGAGAGCTCTATTGTTCATTTTTACTCCGGTTTGAGACGTGATATACAGGACATTGTTGATTATAAGGAGTTTAACACCATCAACCAGCTTGTTCCAATTTGCTATGCTTGCAGAGAAAGAATTACGAGGACGGGAGAAGCAACATAGGAGCAGCAGTACAAGCGAGGCCATCTTACACCCCACGGTCGACGCCGTCTTCGGGGTTTTCTTCCCGACCATCTCCACCAGCAAGCAAATGGCCTCCCGCATCCACGAGTGGTGTTACTGCAGCCCCACACGCACCTCCTACACGCCCTGCAAATTCGGTTAAAAATTATGTGCAGGGTCCTGCTCAAAGTGCTTCATCGGTCGCCTCGACGGGACGCACTTCCGACATTCGATGCCACCGCTGCCATGGACTCGGCCATGTGCGGAAGGATTGCCCAAGTCAGCGGGCATACGTGACCACCGAAGATGGAGGATACATCAGCACCTCCAACATAGAAGATGATGATGAAGACGAAGTCGCCGACGACACCAACGAGGGCCATGTACTTGGTGGAGAAGACACTTCGGGTTTCATGAACATCATTGTACAACGTGTACTTACCACGCAAATTCAGACTTCTGAAAAGATACAACGCCACAACTAGTTCTAGATTTTCTTCGTCATCAAGAATCGACGAGCACGTGTGATCATTGATGGAGGAAGCTGCAACAACTTGGTGAGTTCAAATCTGGTTGAGAAGCTTGGTTTGGCCACACGACCACATCCTCATCCATACCATATTCAATGGTCAAATGTTTCGGGAAAAGCAAAGGTAACACAAACTTGTAGAGTTCCTTTTCCATTGGTGTTTATTCGGATTATGCTGATTGTGATGTGGTTCCTATGCAAGCTTGTTCACTTTTATTGGGTCGTCCTTGGGAACATGATAATGATGGTACACACCATGGCAGAAGTAATAAATACACTTTTATGCATAAAGGACAGAAAATTACTTTAGTACCTTTAACCTCTGCTGAAATTGTACAAACTGATAGAGAACGAGCTGCTTCTTTGAATAATTCTAAATCTGAAAATCAGCAAGTTGCTAATTCTATTTTCCCACCTATAAAGGATAAGTCTGCACCTATTTCTAAGGGAGATGGAATTAATTTGAAAGGTCGTGTTATGCTTGCTACAAAACCAGACCTTGCTGAAATTTCTAATGATGGTATTTTTTATGCTTTGATATGCAAACAAGCCTTGTATTCCTTTGATGATATTGCTAGCTCTTTGCCTTCTGCTATCACCGACCTTTTGCAGGAGTTTGAGGATATTTTTTCCAACTGAGATTCCTCCTAGATTACCACCTTTGAGAGGAATAGAACATCAAATTGATTTGATTTCGGGAGCTACCTTGCCAAACCGTGCTGCTTATAGGACCAACCCCGATGATACAAAGAAAATTGAGCGACAAGTCCAAGACCTTTTGGACGGCGGGTATGTACGAGAAAGCCTTAGTCCTTGTGTTGTTCCTGTACTTTTGGTTCCTAAGAAAGATGGTAGTTGGCGCATGTGTGTTGATTGTAGAGCCATTAACAATATTACTATTCGGTATCGTCATCCTATTCCTAGGCTAGACAACATGCTTGATGAGTTATGCGGTTCTCTAATTTTCACTAAAATTGACTTGCGTAGTGGTTTCCACCAAATTAGAATGAAACTTGAAGATGAATGGAAAACAACTTTTAAAACTAAATTCGGATTGTATGAGTGGTTAGTAATGCCTTTTGGGTTAACTAATGCGCCTAGTACTTTCATGCGCTTAATGAACGAGGTTTTGAGGGCTTTTATTGTGGTGGTTTACTTTGATGATATCTTGATTTACAGCAAGTCTTTAGATGAACATATAGATCATTTACTGCTTTGGGCTGTTTTTATTGCTTTAAGAAATGCAGTTTTTACTGCTTTAAGAAATGCACGTTTATTTGCTAACCTTGAGTAGTGCACCTTTTGCACCGATCGAGTTTCTTTTCTTGGCTATGTTGTTACTCCACAGGATATAGAGGTGGATGACAAGAAAATTGACGCTATTGCTAGCTGGCCACAGCCCCAAACCATCACACAGGTTTAAAGTGTTCTTGGTCTTGCAGGTTTCTATCGCCGCTTTGTCAAAGATTTCAGCACTATCGCTGCACCGTTGCATGAGTTGACAAAGAAGGGTGTTGTGTTATAATGGAGCGAAGCATAAGAAGAGTCCTTTAGCTCTTTGAGGGACAAGCTTACACATGCACCGCTGCAGCAACTTTCAGATTTCGGTAAGACTTTTGAACTTGAGTGTGATGCTAGTGGTATTGGCATTGGTGGTGTTTTGATGCAAAATGGCAAACCTATTGCTTATTTTAGTGAAAAGATAACGGACCCTGTTTTGAATTATTCTACGTATGATAACGAATTGTATGCTCTTGTATGTTCTTTGCAAATGTGGCGTCATTATTTATGGCCTAAGGAATTCGTTATTCATTCTGATCATGAATCGCTTAAGTATATTCGCTCTCAAAGTAATTTGAACCGTAGACATGCTAAGTGGGTTGAGTTTATTGAGTCTTTTCCTTATATTATCAAGCATAAAAAAGGAAAGGATAATGTGATGGCTGATGCTTTGTCTAGACGATACACTATGTCTGTCACACCTTGATTGTCGCATTTTTGGTCTTGAATCAATTAAAGAACAATATGCTCTTGATGCTGACTTTAAAGATGTTTTGCTGCATTGTAGAGAGGGTCGTACATGGAACAAGTTTGTGATAAATGATGGATATTTGTTTAGAGCTAACGGCCTTTGCATTCGAGTTGGTTCCGTTCGTCTTTTGTTGTTACAGGAAGCGCATGGAGGCGGATTGATGGGACATTTTGGTGCAAAGAAGGCGGCGGATGTGTTGGTCACATACTTCTTTTGGCCACAGTTGAGAAGAGATGTTGAGCGTTTTGTGGCTCGCTGCACTACTTGTCAAAAAGCGAAGTCTTGCTTGAATCCACATCGTTTGTATATGCCTCTTCCCGTTCCTTCAATACCTTGGGCAGATATTTCTATGGATTTTGTTTTAGGACTGCCTAGGACTAAGAGGGGAGGGATAGTATTTTTGTTGTGGTGGATAGATTTTCTAAGATGGCTTACTTTATACCTTGTCATAAGAGTGATGATGCTATCCATATTGCTGATCTATTTTTCAAAGATATTGTTCGCTTGCATGGTATGCCTTCTACTATTCTTTCAGATCGTGATACCAAATTCGTGAGTCATTTTTGGCGCACCCTATGGAATAAGTTGGGAACGAAGTTGTTGTTCTCTACAACATGTCACCCACAAACTGATGGCCAAACCGAGGTAGTGAATCGCACATTGGGCACCATGTTGAGAGCTATTTTAAAGACAAATCTGAAGATGTGGGAGGAATGTTTGTCTCATGTGGAGTTTGCATATAATCGTGCAACACATTCGACCACCAAGATAAGTCCTTTTGAAGTAGTGTATCTTTTAATCCCCGTGCTCCTACTGATATTTTGCCTTTGCCTACTAGTGAGAGAGTTCACTTTGATGCTAAGGAACATGCTGCGTTTATTTTAAAAATGCATGAAACAACTAAGCACAACATTGAAAAGATGACTGAAAAGTATAGGATTGCTGGTAGTAAAGGTAAAAGGGAAGTTAAATTAGAACTGGGTGATTTAGTATGGTTGCACTTGAGAAAGGATCGGTTTCCTGAGTTGAGAAAGTCTAAGTTAATGCGTAGAGCTGCTGGTCCTTTTAAGATAATTGAGAAGATTAATGATAATGCATATAAACTTGAGTTGCCTTCCGAGTTCGGGGTTAGTTCCACTTTTAACATTGCAGATTTGAAGCCTTATTTGGGTGAGGAGCATGAGCTTGAGTCGAGGATGACTCCGATTCAAGAGGGGAGGATGATGAGGACATCACTCCTTTGGATACAAATGACACTCCTCCGCTGAACATTCAAGGACCAATCACTAGAGCTCGCGCCCGACAATTGAATTTAGAGGTGAGCTCTTTCCTTGCATAATTTTGAGAATAGTTTGCTACCTAATGATTTTATTATGATTAGGAATCAAGGAGAGGACCATAATATGAATGGAAGAGGGCTTGGAGGCGTGGAGATCCAGCAAGAGGGTGCAAGGCATTGTGGAGGCCCAAATCAAGTTGACTTCGAGTCTGTTTCAGAGTTCAGGAACAGTCCGAATTAAAATAGACGCACAGATCGTATACAATGTCGGATTTCGACGTTCTACATATGGATTGAAAGATAATTTCATAACCTTTCCATTGGAACCGGTTCCATGCCAAAATTCATCCGGAGTCGACGAGAATCATCGAAAAATTGAAACGTCCAGAATCTGTTCCATGCCGCGTCACCGTTTTTTGCCTTTGGGCCGTGTATCTCGTGTGAGCCCATTAGGGGAGCGTCCAGGGGTTCTTGCACGTCCCCAAGTCTTTATTAGCAGCAGCCGCCACCCATGTTAGGGTTGGGTTTTGCTTAAATTATTCTGCTTAGACAGTTTCGCCGTTCATCGGTTTGTGAGACCCCAACTCGTGAGATTATTCATACATCTGCAAATTTGGTTGCGTTCTTTCTTGTTCTTGCTTGTGTTCTTGATTCGCAGGCAGGGATTAGCCTTCTTGGCAAGCTCAACCGTGCAACGCCGGTTGATAACAATAGAGGGCGTGGTGTTGCGTTTGCGGGGTTAAGATCAGGACTCCCTAGTTTTCATCAAAACCTCCAAGCTGTTTGAAGGATGTACAGAAGTTGACTGGATGTATGGCTACACTTAGTCGTTTCATTTCAAGACTGGGGTCGGAGGCCTTCCGTTCTTTAAACTGCTCAAGAAGCAGGATAAGTTTGTGTAACACCCCTACCTTGCAAAGCAAGAGGGATTGTCGAACAGGATCATATCGGGAGACATTCGACGAAGCGAACATACATTGCACATACATTAACGATACATTCACCAATTACATAACCATATAAAGTGTACGAATAGCAACTTTTACATTTAATAAAGTAGTTATTACAATCTATAGCTTCAGATTCAAATACAATACCATAGAGTGCAATTGTCGAGTTTACATTACTTAATGAACATTGCGCGGAAGCGTAAACATCTCGACGATACATATATACAACTTAGATACGAGAACCACACCAGCCCATATGGCGTGGCCTCACTCTTGAGTCGGTGAAGCGGGAATCCACTCCATGGTCCACTCCTGAGGTTCCTCACCTTGACACATAAACTTCCCGCAGCAATCACGGTAATCGGGCTGCAGGATTCCTGAAAATGAATTTAAACGCAAACCCCGAGCATCTAATATACTCCGCAAGGCTTACCCGTCAAAATGGTTCTAAGAACCGACACTAGCATGCAGGGGGCTTGACTCGGCTTGCTGAAATTTGCGAAAACAGCACTATATAGTTTAAACCTTTCATGTTTTAGCCAATTTAAAAGGGTGGAAACATAATCATAAATTTAGTGAGCAATTCTAACAAACATGGTTGCAATACATAATTTATTTCAATAAAAACAGCAAGCTTCATTTCGTCTTCTCTTTATTACTACTAAGCAATCTGCTCGAGACAAGTGGTACTCATCACCGCGAGGGACGGCGATATATATATATCGATTTACACCCTGCAGGGGAAACCCAAATGCACGACATACGCATCATTTAAGAACACGTATGGCCACCTTTCACAAGATTATCATAGATATGAGCCGGGTCTGCCCTCCGAGTGTGCATTCCACATGCAACCACAGTAGCGTCGGGTCCAAGGGTAATAAGACACCCTCCGTCTACTCACAAACTCGTGCATCCACCGTGACCAACACTTTGCACAAAGGGTGGAGAGACCGTCCAACACTACAACTCTCAAGTTACATCAGTTTACCAACTCCCATACGAAGGTATGCATTTGGTACACAACTCAATACTTGCTCGCGGAGTCACAACGAACGGTCCTTGACCGACACATACGGGGCTATGGCGCACAAGGGCCAACCTTGTCACCGCATCCTACACATGCACTTCTCCGTACGGTCTGCAATTTATTCATGTGAGAGTAACCATAATTCATCCCTACATCGGGTGATCTCCAAATCACTCGGTGTTGCTACCGATGGGTTTATTAAGCATAGCATCTAGCGATCGGGGTTATACCTATCCGAAAACCACGAGAACAAGGATTTAATGCAACTAGGTTCCGATCAACTCCTGAACGTAAATGCACAATACATACATAGACTTAAGTGAAATAAAATAGAAACTTAAAAACATAGGATTATGCTCTGGGGCTTGCCTTGGTTGGGTTCGCAGTTAGCACACTCGAACTCACTCACTTCCAACTGGTGCCCTCCTTGATCTTCGGTTCCGGTCGGGGTTCCTATATGAGTGCAAATGAAGTGCATGAGCATGAGCGAAATCATTATTTCATAGCTCATGGAACTTTCTCAATAACAAAATGCAATGAAATGTTTGCATAAAATGAACATGCTCATAGGATGAGATGATTTTCCATGATGATGAGACATGTAGGTTATTTCATGGGGACAACCTTCTAATTAGAAGTAACAATCATTATTTAGCATAATTGTACATGTTTAATTTGTGATCAAGAAGATATGGCAGGATTGATTTTTGACATGAGCAAAATGAAACAACCACATGGTTAGGTGGCTGCCATACTACAATTGTGCACTTAACAAAATATTAATAGATGTGATTTGGAAATTTTTATTTTTGAACACATCTTAACCTATATAAGTGTGATGACTTTATGACTAATCATTATAAAATAGGTTGACACAACATTTTCTTAGGAGGAGTTTTATCATTTTTATACATTGAGCACCATAAGCAATTAGCATTTTATGTGGATTTTCTATGATTAAATTTACATAATATATGACTGTACTTACCCAAAAATACAAACATTATTATGACATGCTCGAATGTATCAGAAATATGTGGAATAATGTTTATTTTTTTTAGAAAAAGGCCGAAGCCCTGCTTTATAGAGAAAGCATAAGCGTGAAAAGCTGGGGTTGCCAGCTTACAAGATGCAATTCTCTCCCGAAAAACTCTTCCGGAACTCAACAAGTACATGCCGAAACTCCTACTGTACTCCTAACAACAGTTCCTCCACAAAAACAACAAAGGCTACTAAGGGCTAACACCTAGTAGAAACTGAAGATTTAGCCAATCCCTGTTGCCGGCATCATCGCTCCCGCCTCCCTTCCGAGTTGTGTCATCCTTGTTTTGATTCGCAGCACCCATCCTTTAATTTCTTGTCTCTCGTCTATTCTGCTAAGCACACTGCAGCTCTGTAATAAAGATGTTATTTTATAAGTGATTTCGAGTTCAGAATTTGGGACTTTATTATAAAAAACTAAGGCATTTCTTGAGAGCCATAAGGCCTAGGCTACGGCCCCAAGTAAGCACATTTTCAGGTTTTCCTTACTGCTATTTCTGTTTACCTCTATTATCTCAAAGAACTCTTCTAGATTGCATGGAATTTTCCTCCAGTTCATTATATCTCTAATTATAGCTCATTGAAGAACTGTTATCGGGCATTCGAAGATTATATGTGATGCCTCTTCCCTTTTGCCACACATCTTACCGTTAGTGTCCCCTTTCCATTTTTTCTTTTGCAATCGGTCCGCAGATTTGATCCTGTTTTTGTATAGCTGCCATAGGAAAATCCTCACTTTCAATGGTGTGTTTGCTCCCCAAATTAGCATTCCTTTCCTATCTCTTACTCCCGGGTTTAATATCTCTTTGTACAGTGATGCCGTGGAAAAATTACCAGTTTTCTCCAATGCCCATCTTACGGTGTCGGGTTCATCCTTCAATTCAATCCTTTCCACTATCTCTATTAGTCTGTTCCCATTCTTGCATTTCCTCTTCACCTAAATTTCATCCGAAATCCATCCGTAATAAGTCGTTTTCTGCCACCTGACGTACTAGTTGATTTGGATTCCTGCATATTCTTAATAGTTTGTGAAATTTTACTTTCAGCGGTGCTTCGCTCTCCCAAGCGTCTATCCAGAATTTTATCTTCTTTCCATTGCCCACTATATATTTTGCTCCTCTCTTAAACTGCTCTTTTGCAGTATGCAGCCCTCTCAAGAATTGTGATGTTCCCATTGCTCTACTCTCAAAGAAACTTCCTTCTTTCACATACTTCGCTCTTAACAGGTCACACACTAGACTTCTTTCATTACTTTCTATTCTGAATATCCATTTCGCTAGTAGGCACACATTCGTTGTTCTGGTTTCGAGTGAAACCCATCCCTCCAAACTCTTTAGGTGTTGCTAGGGTTCTCCAGTTAATCATGTGGTACTTCTTCTTATTTTCTGGCCCATGCCAAAAGAAATCGGCTCGGTCGGTGTCCATCTTGTGGTGTATTCCCTCTTGTAGGGAGTATACCCCCATCCCATAGTTTGGAATTGAGCTCGGACTTGTCTCCATTAAGATTGATTTACCGGCTGATGATAACCACTGGCTTTGCCATCCCGGTAGTCGTTTTTTCACCTTTTCATTAATAAATCTCAGCTCAGCGATGTGAATCTGTCTATCACTTATTGGAACACCATGATATTTTATTGGCATGCTTCCTACTTGACAATTTAGCATATCTGCAACTCTTTTCGTTTCCTCTTCTGGGGCCCCTACCACTATCACTTCGCTCTTGTGATAGTTGATTTTGAGCCCCGACATGCTCTCGAGCAATAAAGTATGAATTTGGTATTCGCAATCACTTCATCATCTAGCTCTATTAAAATTATAGTATCGTCCGCATACTGCAGATGGGTCAATCCTCCATTTACCGGATGTGGTATCGGACCTCTTATATGTCCCCCTTCTTTTGCTTTAGTAAGAATTGCATCTAAGGCATCTCCTACCAAGTTGAAAAGGAGTGGCGATAAGGGGTCCCCTTGCCTCGATCCTTTGTAAGTTCTGAAATAGTTTCCGGGTTTTCCATTCAGATTTATCCCTACCTTTCCATTTTTAACTGCTTGCATTATCCATTCTATCCAAATTGTTGGGAAACCCTTTTTTTGCATCACCTCTATCAAAAAACTCCATTGCACCTTATCGTAGACCTTTTCAAAATCCAACTTTATAATCACTCCTTTCTGTTTTCTTACCCTTAGCTCATGCAGAGTTTCATGTAAGATTACTATCCCATCTAGTATGTTCCTGCCAGGAATGAACGCAGATCTGGTTTTTACCGATAGTGCTTTCAGCCACTTCAGTTAGTCTCTCGGCTAAAACTTTTGTAAAAAGTTTGTAGTCCACACCTAGTAAGCATATAGGTCTATAGTTCTTTATTGTGCTAGCTTCCTTTGTTTTTGGAATCAGATAGATTAGTCCATAGTTTAGTCTGCTCGGATTCGGTTGGCCTGCGTGAAGTTTATTAAACATCTCTAGCATTAACTCTTTTATCTCTCGGCCCGAAAGCTTTGTAGAACTCAACCGATAACCCATCGGGGCCGGGAGGTGTGTTATTTTTCATCTCTTTAAGTGCTATCTCTATCTCTTCAATTGTAAAGGGGTTACCAACGTCTCAATCTCCTCAGAGCTTAAGATGTCTTGTATGCTGCCAAATATTTGGGTGAAGTTCTATTTCATTTCTAATTTCACCGCCAAACAGGTTCTTGTAATATTGATCTATATGAATCAGTAACTCTCTTTGCTTTGTTATAGTTCTGTCTCCATCTTCTAAGGAATCTATTCTACACCTCCTTTTCCTATCATTTGCAATGTTGTGAAAGTAACCTGTATTAGCATCACCCTTTAGAATCCATTGCTCTCCACTCCTTTGCTGCCAACAAAGTTCCTCATCTGCATATATTTTTTCTAGTTGTTCTTCTAGTCTATATCTTTTTTCCCAATCCTCTTCTACCATGGTTCCCTGCTTTCGCTTTCTGTCTAGTTGTTGAATTTCCTCTTTTAGCTGGGTCTTCTTCTTTTTCTTTTCAGCTCCTAAGTTTGCCCCCAACCCCTGCAAGCTTTCCTTATCTCTCGTTTTCGAAGTTTCCAGTAGTCCTGTAGATCTATTCTTCCTGTCTGGCAATTTCCTAATTACCATTTCCTTAAAGCCAGTCTGTTTTAACCACATTGTCTCAAACCTAAAGATCCGATTAGCCTCTTTTTCCTTGTCAATTTCTAGAATCAAAGGATTATGGTCTGATCCCAGCCTAGTTAAGCCTCTTAGTCTTGCTAGGGGTACTTTAGGTCCCAATTGGGTGTAACTAGCACTCTATCTAACACACACCTGACTGGATTTTCCTGTTTGTTTGTCCATGTGTATTTGCATCCATTTCTTTCTATCTCTCTCGGACCACAATCATCAATAAAACTGTTAAACATTTCCATCATAGCTCTATTTCCATTGCCTGTTGATTTTTCATAGTTGTATCTAATCATGTTGAAATCCCCTCCAATTATTGTTGGTGTATTGGATCCTTGAAGTTTCGGAACAACTCTTGTAAAAAGGCTGGCTTCCTCTCATCTTAGACTGGACCATACACGTTTATAATTTCCCATTTGAAATTGTCTCTATTGTTCTCCACCGTTATACTTGCATAAAATTGCCCTACCTCTTTGCTAACCGCTGTTAATCGATCCTGTCGACCCCTAGTAGCAAGCCTCCAGAATGGCCTCTAGCTGCTACCCGGTTCCGGACAAAAGATGAGTCCCCCCATCGCAAAATGACATTGGCTTTGTTTGCGACGACTTCGTTTGGTTTTTACGACACACCCGAAGTTTTCGTCACTAAAGCGTATGGATCGTCGTAAAACATATTACTCCGTGACGAATTGACTAAATGTCATAGTGAAATCATCGTAGAAGGTCCGATTTCTTGTAGTGACATCGGTTTACCAACTCCCATACGAAGATATGCATTTGGTACAACTCAATACTTTCTCGCGGAGTCACAATGAACGATCCTCAACCGACACACACGGGGCTATGGCGAACGGGGGCCAATCTTGTCACCGCATCCTACACATGCACTTCCCCATACGGTCTCCAATTTATTCATGTGAGGGCAACAATATTGAAACCTATACCGAGAGGTCTCCAAACCGCTCGGTGTTGCTACCGATGACTCCATTAAGCATAGCATTACTAACGGAAAAGATTATACATATCCAATAACCATAGGCATAGCGATCCTAGTGCAACTAGGGCTGCGATCAACTCCTAAATCTAATGCAAAATACATAACATAGACATATGTGAATAAAAACCGGAAACTTAACAACATAGGAATATGCACCAGGGCTTGCCTTGGGATTGTTCAAAGTTAGCACTCTCAATGGTGTTCAGCTCAAGGGATTCTCCTCGTGATTACCTTCTTCGGATTGGGTCCCTATATGAGTGCAATACAATGCATGAGCATCGACGAATATATTGACATTATTATTCATAGAACTTTCTCAATAAATACATATAATGATGTTTATGTGCTCATGAGAGGAAACATGTTCAAGCATGAGATGATATGCTCATATATGCATTTTGAATAACTTAAGTCAAGGGGACAAACTTCTAATTAAGAAAAACATAGACAAAGCAACATATAAGCATATTATTTAGAAGTAAAATAAAAGAAATGGTCCTCTCCTAGCTAGGCAAAACATGGCACAAGAGGAAACATTTAAAATGCTAATCTTTTTATTATGACCTAGGACTAAACATGGGCATAAGCATGGGAGATGTCAAAAATAAATATACACATGCTACCCTACGGCCATGAATAACCATATAGCTCATGATAAATATGGTCATGCATAAAGTGTAAAGCTTTGACATGAATTAAGCATATAAGGCAATATGACAATATGTGATGCAACCAATATTGACTTAACAATCCTAAATGAAGCAAATAGTGCTACTAATAATTTCATACATGAATTTTGTATAAATACATAAAAGGACCATAACTAAGCATACTAAACATGTATGCACAAAATGTAGACTTTTTCATGAATGGAGACATAAGTAATACGACAATACGACATGCTAGGTGAAAATTATCTTGACAAAAATTCAAAATTAAGAAAACAGTTTTACCAAGCAATTCTCATGTAAAAGCTTATGTGGAAATGCATAAAGAGCAATAAAAGTATAACAAGCACATAAGCATGAATTTTTTTATAACAACCCTAGGCAATTTACTTATAGGGATCTATATACTACCAAAACCAAATAATACTTAATATCATGAAAACATGTATGAATGCATAATGATCATGCACCAGGAGGTCAAATATGTGATGAGAGGTGCACATGTCAATTTTCATGATTTTTACAATTTCCAGGAATTAAGTATGGGTTTTAAAAGCTTAACAAGGTGCCATTTCTTTTTAATCAAAACTTCATTTTCTTGCAGATAACCCTAGGTCAAAAGTTGACCATTGCAAAGTTCATGCTTCAAGGATTCCAAAACATTTTAGTTTGCATTTTTCTCATTTTTATCTTGGGATATATGAATTTGTTAACTTGCTAACTATTTTTTCTTATTTTCTGATTTTTGCTTGTGAGCAGTGAAAAAAAATAAAACAGAGCTCATGTGTAGCTTTGGATCTTCTACTTTCCCTAGCCGAGCTGTGATTTGAGCATGAGAGATGGTTGCAAAAGATGGATAATGAAGTGATATAACCATGGTTAGCTTAAGTTCAAGCAAGAGCTCACTGGAGAAGCAAAAATCGACGGTGAAACTCGAAGTATTCTTGGTGCCATACTTGAGGAAGAGATTGGGGATCCACCAAACCACACCATGCAAGAGTTGGAGAGAGTCCAAGTGCCTCTTGCTACCCTTGCTCATGCCAAGGTGAACCATTGGCATGGAGTTTGAAGGTGAGTAGCCATGGTGGTTGTGTTTGGAGAGAAGAAAAGAGGAAGAAGATGGAGACTTGACTTGGGCTCTTGACCAAAGAGAGGATGAGGGAGAGGAGTCCCTTGACGTCCAAATGAAGCCCCTGGTCTGTCTAGTTGGTGGGAGGCTTAGGAGAGAAGCAAGCAAAGAGATAAGAGAGAAAGGGTGGGTCCCACAAAGTTGAAATTCTGCCACTAGTACTGTTGCATTCAAGGGAAAGTCAACATCATATTATTAGCTCTTGCCAATTTTGTGGTGGTGTAGCATCAAATTTAGGACAACTTTTATATAGAACTTTGATTGAGATTCGGCCTACAAATATTAATAAAAATCCTATACTAAAAATCGTTTTCTGCTTTTACTGAATTTGTAGGGCTATTTAAACCTTAACCAAAAATTATGGTAAATCACTAAAATTCCTATTTTTGCATACCCTTCATGATTATGCATAAATATTGGTTTGGTTATGTTAAGATTTTTGAAGTGTGTGCAACCCTAGATTAAGCTTTAAATTTGGTGTTTATTTGAAAATTCAATTCGAAATTTAAATTCAAATTATTTGAATTTCAATTTTTTTACTTTATTTAATCCTTTCTGTTATACTTTTTCGTTAGTGACATCGGGGATGTCACACATATATTGTAATTGAGATTCATCAATACTATCGAAACTGGCAGTACAAATTACGAGTAACCGATATCTATAATTGGTTGCAATTACAACCCACAACGAAAAAGATTCGCTATTACAACACATATTGTCATGTTTTCTATCATTGAAACTGGAGGTACCAATATAGTAATTGAGACATACAAATGGTTGCAATTAGAGTCCACATAGTAAAGATTCTGGCAATGAAAAGTGTACTTGTTCATGAAATCTCATTCAGTGAATAATCAATTATCTCTTCCACCGTGGAGTTTCGACATCGCATTCATTTGGGCCTCGATGCTAGACACCAGCATGTGGCATGGTATTCATTAAGTTCGTTACAACTGATTCTCATTGATCCTTTCTTAGTCTTCTTCTCACTTTGATTGTTGACCTTAGTGTCGGAGAAGCCTTCCTAGTTGCATACATACCACGACACTTGTGATCGTTTCCTAGACTTCCTCACATCAAAACCTGCCAAGTAATCACGATAGAAGTCGTATCCATCCTCTACCATAGAAACCTTCATTCCCTCTTTTGGAAAAAAACACATCGGACACCAGTGGATCCAGAAAGATTTATACCAAGTTGCAACAGAAAAGTGTCGGTAGTATTAAGTTGATCTTTTTACAACCAATTTGAGTAGATATGGCAACCAACCTTGTATACAATTGCAATTATGTACTTAAGTGGATGTACTATCGCCTATTGTAAGAATTATACATAGTATCCAAGGTGAGTAGGTACTACAACCAGAATTTATATAGTATTGGAAGTATAATACTTACATGAATGTAAGTCTGTTCTACTGGAGATGTTTCCACGTAGCTAGTGATGAGGACATCACTCGTACAGATACAACCAACACTCTCTCATTTGATATTCATGGTCCAATCATGAGAGCTCAAGCACGAATTTGGAATTTATCGGTGAGCTCGTTATTAATGCCTTCCTTATACAGTTTTGAGAATAAAATACTACCTAATGATTTAATTATTGTTAGGAACCATGGAGATGATGAGGATATGGCTAGAAAGGTGCTCAAAGGCGTGGAGGGCCGGCCATGTATTGCAAATCAAGTGGGAGGCCCAATCAAAGTCGATTTCGGATCCGATTCAGACTCCAGGACCAGTCCGCACTAAAACGGACACCCAGATCGCATACGGGCTTGGTTTTGGACGTTCTACATATGGTTGGAAAGATAAGAAGATCACCTTTCCAATGGCGCCGGTTTGAGGTCCAAATTCATTCGGAGTCGACGGGAATCATCGAAACAATTTGACGGACAGAATCTGTCTCGGTGCTGAGTCACCGTTATATCGCTATTGGGCTTTGTATCAAGTTGGGCCCAATAGGGGCGCGTCCTAGGGTTGGAGGACTACCCGCACCATGTCTTGGTCATCCTCTCCCCTTCTCTTATACCCCCATAGCCGCCACAAACAGATTGGGTTTTGTTTTGTTAGTTTAGCCATTGCTACTACCTTGTAGACGCATGCGTCGGCTAGACCATCCGTTCTACTTCATTCAGAACCCCACCTTTGTGATTTGAGTTACTTGTTTATCTTGTTCTTACTTGTTCTTCGATTGCTTGCAGGAATTGCCCTCGTGGTTTGGTTGATCGTGCTCCACAAGATCGTGATTAACCGCTGGAGTTGGTGTATCGGTTGCTAAGGCGCATCCTTGTTGGCTGTAGTCGGGCCGAGAACGTCTCTCCAGTCTAAATCGAAGTTATCCCCTCTCATCGAAAGATCGGGCAGCACCCGTGTACTTATCAGTTGGTAATCAGAGCAAGGTTCATCGGTGAGAGATTTCGTGTTCCTCCCTAATTTTTTTCTCTCCTATAGTCCAAAAACAGCCACACAAAAAAACAACATACATCAGATTTCCATTTTCCTAAAAACACTTTGAGCCTTTTACTAGTACTGATTAGTAGGGCTTGTTGAGTCCTTGGTTGCTTCGGTTTGTGTCGAGTTGCTGGTCTTAGTTTTAGTCTTTTAGAGTTTCGAGTTCTTGTCACGTTTTGTCACTTTTCAGGCTGCAAAACAAAACCAACTTATAACAGCCACCACAATCACATACGGACTCCGTTGGGTGTGTTCTAGTACTTCATAGAAAGCTTATCGAGTCTACTTTCCAACGGATCCAACCTCACGTTCATACCTGTTCAGAGTTACCCACAATCATCGATTCCATACAGACACCTTTTCTGTACCGATATACTCATACTCTCTCCGGAAAAAGCGTGTTGTGATTTATTGTTTTCATTTTGTTTCCATTGTATCAAATCTATTATTGAGTGTCCCTGAAATAAAAAAAAGAGAGAAGAGAGAACAAAGTAGAAAAAAAGAAGAAAAAAAGGAAGAAAGAAAGAAGGAAAAACAAAGAAAGGGGCTGAATTTTGTGTTTGTTCTTTGTTCTCGGGTGGTGCTTGTGACTTCCTTTGTGTCTACGCTCGCGTCTCTAGCATGGACTAGGCTAGGACCAGCATAGTACCACCGTCGAATCATTACTCAGCTCGCTTTTATTCTAATGTGGTACTAGTATTTTTTCCCTTGTGCATTACTTTCAGCCCACCTACAGCTCCACATATCCAACAGCTTGACAGGTTTGTTGTTGCTGCACCGATACATTCTTTCCACGGTTGCCGAGTTGTTGGTTGCCATCACCTCCTGTTGAGCAAGGTAAGAACTTGTAAGAACTTGTTTGAACAAGTTGCAATTGAGGAAATTACACCAGCCACGTCATAGTGCTTGATATATAGGAGCATACATATTGTGTGTGTTTCTTGTTTTCATCTAATCATTGCAGGTGATACGGAGCTTCTTGAGATGACAAAAGTGCAGCCTCACATTCAGGACATCATTCAACACTTGCCTTCATATGATGGTGAGTTTTTGAATCCTAGAGCATATATTGATTGGGAGCTAAAGTTAGAGAGTGAGTTTGATGAGCATGATCTTTCCGAGGAACAAAAGGTTTATATTGCTTCTAATATATTGACTAAAGATGCTTTGTATGAATGGAATCGTATTTGTAGGCGGCACAAAGTTCCACAATCATGGCATGACTTCAAACTTCTTTTTAGAGATGCTTTCATTCCTGAATATTATGCTGATCGTTTGATTAAACAATTAGAAAACTTGAAGCAAGGTAGTAGGAGTGTGAAAGAATATTATCGTGTTTTTAAGATTTGTGTCATATTTGGTGGTCTAGATGAATGCTACAAAGACATAACAAGTAGGTTCATGAGAGGACTCAACTTTGAAATTCAATCCATGCTAAAATCTAAAAATTATACCCACCTATCTCTCATGTATTAGCTTGCTCGTGAAGCTGAAAATCAGATTTTAATGTCTTCTACTGCTTGTGAAACCGACATGATGTCCACTTTCCCATGTTCCGCGATGACTAACTTTGGGCAGGATAATAGTTATTTGGTGGAAGACAAATCAAAGGAAGATAGTGAAAAAGGTATTTCTATTTGTACTGAAATTGACCAAGTGAATGAAGGGGCACATGAGCTAATTGTGGCTGCATGTGATCCTAATGCTTTGGCGCTGAATTTGTCCACGTCTTATGCTAGTTTAGAGCAATCCTTAGTGGAATCTCCTGCTGAATTTCCTTTGTTACAAGATTGTAAGATAGTTGCTTGTGACAAAGAAGAGTTGTGTGATCATGCTTCACTTATATCTACAACACAACTAATGCATGGGCATGAGAATTATATTCTTGATGATAAACTTCCTAAAATAAGACAGGTTCATTGCATTAACAGTGAGAAAGATGAGTTGAAATTCATATCGTCTCTAAATTGTTTAGGTTATATTGAATTTGATAGTCCTTTTGACCTGAATAGTTTGGAGACTGATTTATTTTTGAAATCTGGTTTGCTATATGTTGATTATTGCTCGTTTCATGCAATTGGCAAATATGATGAAAATGATAAGTTCATGGTGCATAGGGCATATATCTGTTCAGATTTGACAACACTTTTAATGAAGCCCTCAAGTAATCAAATGATGACTTGCATTGAAGCTAACAACACCATATCTAGTTTCTCTTCTATTGATTATAAGTTGCAGGTCAAGCTTCAAAAAGGGGAGCAATTCTTGTTGCGATCTGAATTAGTGAAAGTTCGAGAATCATATTTGAAAGAGCATAATCCCTCTATTTGCATGAACTTCAACCACGACGCCAAACCCAGGACGGTTTGCAGCCAAGAAGGGGAGAATGATGAGGACATCACTCGTACAGATACAACCAACACTCTCTCATTTGATATTCATGGTCCAATCATGAGAGCTCAAGCGCGAATTTGGAATTTATCGGTGAGCTCGTTATTAATGCCTTCCTTATACAGTTTTGAGAATAAAATACTACCTAATGATTTAATTATTGTTAGGAACCATGGAGATGATGAGGATATGGCTAGAAAGGTGCTCAAAGGCGTGGAGGGCCGGCCATGTATTGCAAATCAAGTGGGAGGCCCAATCAAAGTCGATTTCGGATCCGATTCGGACTCCAGGACCAGTCCGCACTAAAACGGACGCCCAGATCGCATACGGGCTTGGTTTTGGACGTTCTACATATGGTTGGAAAGATAAGAAGATCACCTTTCCAATGGCGCCGGTTTGAGGTCCAAATTCATTCGGAGTCGACGGGAATCATCGAAACAATTTGACGGACAAAATCTGTCTCGGTGCTGAGTCACCGTTATATCGCTATTGGGCTTTGTATCAAGTTGGGCCCAATAGGGGCGCGTCCTAGGGTTGGAGGACGACCCCCACCATGTCTTGGTTGTCCTCTCCCCTTCTCTTATACCCCCATAGCCGCCACAAACAGATTGGGTTTTGTTTTGTTAGTTTAGCCATTGCTACTACCTTGTAGACGCATGTGTCGGCTAGACCATCCGTTCTACTTCATTCAGAACCCCACCTTTGTGATTTGAGTTACTTGTTTATCTTGTTCTTGCTTGTTCTTCGATTGCTTGCAGGAATTACCCTCGTGGTTTGGTTGATCGTGCTCCACAAGATCGTGATTAACCGCTGGAGTTGGTGTATCGGTTGCTAAGGCGCATCCTTGTTGGCTGTAGTCGGGCCGAGAACGTCTCTCCGATCTAAATCAAAGTTATCCCCTCTCATCGAAAGATCGGGCAGCACCCGTGTACTTATCAGCTAGGTGATACCGAAGCTGGTGGGGTCATTGTTGACTTGTGCGGCAATGGATCTAAAGCCGCAAGTGCTACTCGGAGTGATGGCCACAGATGAAGAATTACAAGAATCCTGGTTGTAGTGATTCTACAATAGGAGTAGACGGCGTCACAACCATAGGTCCTGTAGATGCAATTGGTGGTCCTGGTGTCGTAACTCCAGCTTGCATCATGTCTACCCATAGGTCCTGTAGATGCAATTGGTGGTCCTATTGTCATAACTCTAGTTGCAATAGGTGTGGATGATCGGATATGAGGAGATCGACATAATTCATTAAGGCTGGGCGGAATCGGGCGGATGATCCACCACCGGTAGGAATATGAGGAGGCATACCACAAATCTGCAGCAAGAAACCAGAGTAAACTTGAGATTTGACGTGTCATAGCTCCAATTGCAACATCAATTAGATGATTTCTCGAAGAATCGGAGGTGATCGAGTCAACCTACCTTGTTTTTGATTTCGATGAGGATCGAGGGTTAATCAACGTGATACAGATCAAATGCTTCCTCACGACTGCCCTGAAGGTGATGGTCGCAACTTCCGAGGCGCTTCGCAGGAGGAGGCGGCGTGGCTACGATGAAGCGTGATCGTGATTGCCCTTCTGCTCCAGCAATTCTCTCGCCCTTTGGCTCGCCTCTCTCTAGCCCACAAATGAGGGACGACAAGTACAGGGCACCAATTGTTTGGGCCTTTGGGAGGTGGGCGCGACGAAGGTCGATCTGTTCCGATCCGATAATTCTTTGCCCTTCGTCTCGCCTCTCTCTTGCTCACGAAGATTGGGAAATGGTTTATATATATGAGTGCGAATCGTATGTCCACGGGATATGTACCCACCCCACTTTGAACCATTAATGTGCTTTAAGATGTGTGACCTGTCAAAGCTCGCCGTGAACGAGCGGACCGCCGCTAGTCATGTCGACCATCACATCGTTATGCCACAACTTGAGATGCTTGTAATTAATGATGGTCTGGACCAGCTGCAGCATTGTCTCCGCACAAATATCCACTACTCATTGTATCATATGGTTGCCCTCTATCGCTCCTTCGCAGTGCATACCACTCGCATGCAATGCTTATACCCACCTCTCTCAACATAGAAATTTTTGCTATTTTGCCCACGCAACCGCGGACACTTTGCTATAATGCCCATTGCCAATGGGCTTAGCTAAAATGCCCACAAAACCTCAGCCACTTTGGTTATAATGCCCAAACTGACTATTACAACTTATTTCCTGTTATTTTGCTGTTTTTACACACTAGAAAAGATGAAAATACCCCTGATCTAAACATCATTTCCTTGTTGTTGGCAACAAAAAAAACAGCAGCTCATGCGGCTGACCAAAACAAGGGAAAATAAACTAAAAAAGTTATCTTCTCAAGATTCCATGCACCCAACCAGCAGCTCGTGCGCACGACCAAAACAAGGGGAAAAAATATATCTTCCCAACATGCCATACACTTGACAGAATACATTAGGTCCAACAAAAGTACAACAGAATACACATAGCTCTACTCACTTAGTTTCAACACTTAGTTCAAATAAAAATACAACCAGCGATTCACTTAGGTCCAACAAAAGTGCAACATAGACATAAAAGCATGAACTAAAGCCTTCAATCGAAGCTTTCTTCTTCTTTGGAGTCACCTTTTTAGTAGCCCTCATTTGTTGCATGGTAGGTGTTGAAGTTTGTGTGGCAGGCTGAGATGAAGTAACTTCCTCTAGTGTGGTGTTCTTCCTTGGTTGTCGCTTCCTACAAGACAATAGAAATGCAAAGTAAACAATTTAGTAGGTCATAAATCAATAGAAATGAGGTACAAACATATAATTCAATAGATCACTTGCCTTTTCTTTGTTCCATTTAGTTCACATTTGTAGCTACTTGGCCTATCTCCCAATTTGCCACATCCTGTGCACATCGTGGGACCCTTAATCCTTTTCTTTTCTTTCTCGGTTTTCAACCCCTCAACTCGAACTTTCTTCTTACCACTACCACCTTCAAGAGCACCTTTGATCCTATTTTTCCTTTGACGCCCCACGCGTCTCTAAAATATTGGTGCAGGTAGTGCAGCAGCTAGATCAACTTTTGGCCATTGTGACCTATCGGGGATTGGTGTTATTAGTCTCTTGTATGCATTCTTGAACCTCTCAACCAAGTAGTACTCATTTACAAAGTCCTCCATCCTCACATCCCTTGTTGGTTGTGTTGTTATTAAAGCCAAACCATGCTAACATGGCTTACCAGTGTGCTACCACTCTTCACATGTGCACTCATGGAGGTATGCTTTGACGACATGTCTTATATTGCTACCGATGTCAAGTACTTGTGCATCATAATAATGACCATGTACAACATTCAAGTGACCAAGCCCCCTAGTTTGTGCCTTCAAGACATGTAGAACAGACGGTAGTATCTTACCTTTTAGCCTTTGTCTAATCTTTCTCCTGTTGTGCATAACACAATAATCATTTCCCTCAACTTGTCGACTAGCTTACAAATAGGTAAGTCCTTGCTCTCTTTGATCCACTTGTTAAACACCTCAACTATATTATTTGTGACATAATCACAGCTGATGGCTAGACAAAATGCACTTCGGGCCCATTTGAGATTGTGATATTTCTCCAAAAAATATCTTCATCGTCGGATCAGATTTGACTATAGCAATGTGATGGTCATGCACATCTTTTCTATATGTCCTTGATGCAACTGCATATGATCTCTATTTCCATAGGGTCTTTTCTCATAGTTGTCCATAAGGTGTTTCATGCACTCTCTTTGTTCAGCCATAGGGAATGCAAAATTAACATCATTTTCTAACCCTTTGTTTGCGCCACTACAAATAGCAAGCAGTGGAAGATCTCCTATAGCTTTATGCGATCGTGTCATGAATCAAACCTAATTATCCTCGGCTTCGAGTCAAAAAGCCATATGCAATAGGATACATCCAATTGTAACCATCTACACTACATGCAATGACCATTCCACTTTCCATTTAATGCGGTTGAATCTACGGTAAGATATGGCCTATATCCCTCCATGAAACCCTCAATGCAAGGAGCAAGTGCACGGAAGAATCTATGAAAATAAGGAAGATCTTCTTTGACCTCTACATAATTTCTATCACACTTCCAGGCATCCTACTCATTACCTCAGCCTTCCAATTGTACAAGTAGGCCAAAAATCTCTTTCCATTTGCCATACAACTACTTCAAAGCTCTGTTCAATGCCATCCCAAACCGTGTCATAACCAATGACACACTTGTGATCATCCTACATCTTTATTTGCATCTCTTTAATACCCACATCCGGAAAGAATCTTGAAAGCCTTTGAAGCAACCCATTTGGCACTAGGAGTAGTTGTCTTCCTTCTCATGCTAGATGTGCAAGTGACCACCATGCCACACAATTACCTACAAAGATGAAACAAATAAGACTCAAATGTCCATCATAACGACAAATAACAAATAAAAGAAGCTTAGGAGAGAATTATTACAACAACGATGTCGCCACCCAAAATTTATGTTCGACCATGCATGTGCCAAGTACAATCCTCGGAGCCTTTACAATATCCACAATATCGATTCTTATCGGTTTCGCAAGGCGTAACTTGAATTCATTATGTGACACCCCGTGTCACAAATTCACGATGTTATTGTACTAAATAGAAATTTGCATGTGCAAAACAATAATCATTTGGCTAAGTTACATAAAATAATGTATTAAGTCATATTAGGGTTTTTATTGCCCCAAAACCCTAGCCATTTAGATCTCCCACATTTTCTATGGTGATGACTCCAAATTTTTGCACAATCTGGTAGATCACATCAAGACATGAATTTAGGATATTTTTCCTGAATTTTTGGAGTAGCACAAATTCATAGAAAAATCCAACTCTAATCTGAAACAGCACCAGTTCAACAATTTTTATAAATTTTTACATTTCGAATTTGAACTTCAGCCTATAAGGAAAGTTGTTCCACATAATCCAGAGAACCCCCAGAAAAATGGGTTTGCAAAAATTCCAAAGGGATTGAATTCTATGGACAAAATACAGAAGGGGGTTCCAATGGCAAAACCGTGAATAGGTGGGAATCGAATTCAAACAGGGCCGGCACGATGGCCGGGGCCACCGTCAGCGGCGTTCGCCGCCGGTGCCCATGCCGGTTAGGCGCCGCCCGTCCTCGCAGTGCTGTGCTCCTCCACGCGTCGCCCATCGCCCTAGTTCCTTCGCTCGGAAGCGTGCCCGCACGGTCGTCGATGGCGAGGTAAGCATTTCGCCATGGCCGCCGTTGGCTAGGTCACCCCACGCGCCGCCTCTCGCCTCGCCACAACCCTCATTCACGCGCATAAGCTCCGCGGACCTCCTGCGCAGCTCCAGCCCTAGCCACCGCTTCCCTTCCCTCTCCGTGAGCCTCAATCCCCAAGAAGAACCGGAGAGCCCCTGTTTTCCCCTCCGCGCCGGCGAGCTAAATTCCGCCCTGCTCGGGTGAGCTCATGCTCCGCCGCGGCCTCCGGATGATGTGCGCGCACCCAACTAACCTCCCTGCTGCTCCCCGGGACGAACCGAGCAAGAGCGGTGGAGTAATCGCCTTTCTTCTTCATCGCCGGTCACCGCGCCCCCGCCACCCGTCGTCGCCCGGCTCGCTCCGGACCGCCTCGGCTTGCACCAACCATACGCCATTCATCTCCATGCGAAGGTGCAGCTCTACGTCTTGACCACCCCTTCTTCATGCCCTGGCGAGCTCGTGCTCCCACGCCGGAGCCGCCGCGTCCGCCATGGCCCGACGCGAGCTAAGCTCCGTCCACTCCCTCGCCTCGCCACCACCGCCAATAGATGCGCCATCCAAATCCATGCGCAGGCGGCCAAGCCCGGCCCCTGCGGCGAGCTCTAGCTCAACGCCGGCGAGCCCCGCCGCCGCTCCGACGAGCCCCCCACGCGCAACACTTAAACGAATTTTGAATCGTGCTGAAAATTCGTAAATGTCAAGGATTTTGAAAAATTCATAACATGAGATTTACGCCACGGATTTGAACGATTAAAAGTGTACTGAAAAGTTTGTAACTTGTACTATAACATGGTGTACATGAACACATATGGTTATATAGTAAAAATAAATTTTTGAGCAAGATGTAAAGGCTATCATGACCACGGTGCCTAACAAGATTGTATTTTGAAAATGGTGTAACTTCTAAGCCCTGGATCCAAAATTCATGAACAAGGGTTCTTTGGAAAGTAGATGACTTGTACTTTAACGTAGTAACATAATCCAAGTACTTCGTGTGTAGAAAAATAAAGATACGAGTACTCTAAGGTGGTAATCTGTTATGCTCGCGTGACAACTTGGCATTTTTGAAATTCAATAACTTTTAAAATACAAATTCAAATGAAGCGAGTATACATTCATTGTAATCCTCGAACTGCGCACTTTACATAACCCAACATGGTTCACCTAAGCTCTATAGCCAAATTTTGAAATATACACTCCCTAAGATGGCTTCGCAGTCAGCCTATCACCCCAGACTTAGCTAAACAGAATGGCTGAGATTTTGCTAAACTCAAGCTTGCATTGCTCCTTTTTAGTTTAGGCTAAATATTTTTTCACAGTGGCATGGTACTTTTAGGCCTGTCATAATCATGTTTATCTTTTGGGCAAGAACAGTCATCTATTTTATATAAGGTATTGTATAAATTTTGCATAAATGGACTTTGGTGCTAAATATTTAGAGATGAAATGAGAACTTCGCCCTAGTAAATTAGCATCAAGTTTTTGGCATAATTACTGAATGAATACCAGATTAGTAATGAGCTACACCAAGAAGTGCAAGTGACTAATTTGATCCAAGGGTTGGTCACATGATTATTAACGTATAATCACAGCACTATACGTCGTCACATGACTACACTTGGGGCATATAAATATTTCACTCCACTCATCCCAATAATGAAGCCTACCCTAATTTCTTGCTCTAAAATCAGCATGCATAATTGTACTAGATAATGTAAGATTATTATAATTAGAAGGTTGTCCCCATGAAATACACCACACGTATCAACATCATGACCACGTCATCACGTTCCGTGAACATGTTTAATTTATGCAAACATTTCATTGCATTATATTATTGAGAAAGTTCCATGAACTATATAATTATGAATTCATCCATTGCTCATACACTACATGTGCATTCATATAGGAACCCCGACCGGAGCTGAAGATCAAGGAGGGCACCAGCTTGAAGTGAGCGAGTTCGAGTGTGCTAACTGCGAACCGAACCAAGGCAAGCCCCGGAGCATAACCTATGTTTCTAAAATTTTATTTATTTCATATATGTCTATGGATGTATTGTGCATTTACGTTCAGGAGTTACTTGGAACTTAGTTGCATTAGATTCCTGTTCCCGTGGTTTTGGTTAGGTATAACCTCGATCGTAGCTGCTATGCTTAATAATTTATCGGTAGCAACACCGAGTGATTCGGAGATCACCCGGTCTAGGGATTAAATTCTGGTTACCCTCACATGATTAAATGGAGACCGTACGGGGAAGTGCATGTGTAGGATGCGGTGACAAGGTTGGCCCTTGTGCGCCATAGCCCCGTATGTGTCGATCAAGGACCGTTCGTTGTGACTCCGTGAGCAAGTATTGAGTTGTGTACCAAATGCATACCTTCGTATGGGAGTTGGTAAACCGGTGTAACTTGAGAGTCGTAGTGTTGGACGGTCTCTCCACCCTTTGTGCAAAGTGTTGGTCACGGTGGATGCACGGGTTTGTGAGTAGACGGAGGGTGTGTTATTACCCTTGGACCCGACGCTACCGTGGTTGCATGTGGAATGCACACTCGGAGGGCGGACCCGGCTCATATCTATGGTGATCTTGTGAAAGGTGGCCATACGTGTTCTTAAATGATGCGTATGTCGTGCATTTGGGTTTCCCTGCAGGGTGTAAATCGATATATATCGCCGTCCCTCGCGGTGATGAGTACCACTTGTCTCGAGCAGATTGCATCGTAGTAACAAGAGAAGATGATGATTAAGCTTGCTGTTTTTGAATATTAAATTCATGTATTGCAACAATGCTTGTTAGTCTTGCTCATTAAATTTATGATTATGTTTCTACCCTCTTAACTTGGCTAAAATATGAGTTAGACAAAAATCTATAAGTGCTGTTTTTGCAAACTCCCACAAGCCAGGTCAAGCCCCCTGCATGTTAGTGTCGGTTCTTAGAACCACTTTTGACGGGTAAGCCTTGCGGAGTATATTAGATACTCGGGGTTGCATTGAAATTTATTTTCAGGATTCCCGCAGCCCGATTATCGTGGATCGCTGCGGGAAATATGTGTGTCAAGGTGAGGAACCCCAGGAGTGGACCGTGGAGTGGGTTCCCGCTTCACCGACTCAAGAGTGAGACCACGCCGTATGGGCTGGTGTGGTCCTCCTAGCTAAGCTATATATATATGTAACGTCGAGTTGTTTACGCTTTCGCAAAGATGTTTATTAAGTATTGTAAAGCAACATTTCACTTATGTATTGTAATCTGAAATTCGCACTATGGATTGTAATAATCAAGAGATTAAGTATGAAAGATGCTACTCAAGCACCCTCCTATGTAATATAAATGGGGAATGTATCCTTAATGTATGTGCAATGTACGTTCGCTTCGTTGAATGTCTCCCGATACGATCCCGTTAGACAATCCATCTCGCTTTGCGAGGTAGGGGTGTCACACATTATTTATGCCATATTGCCTTACAGACAAGTCTAAAATCTACCATACTTGGAAACAAAGCGCCTAACTTGAATTCAGGATTATCTTCGTTATAGTGTATGATTGTCGGGTGTCTAGGTTAGCGGTGCCACATAGCACGGCTAAACACCCGCTAATCACTATTATGGGAAAGCCCAAATACGAAAAGGCCCGGAGCGAGGCCTACAAACGGCCCAAAATGGGCCGAGCACGAGTCGGCTTCAGGTCAAACGAAGAGGAGGGGATCAGCCCCGCTTGGTTCGACCCTCGCTACGAGGGTCGAGAGGCCTCGCCTCGCTCGACCCACCGAAAGGGTCGAGGGAACCACGTGTCGAAACAACCCTAGAACAAGATCCAACTCCGATCTCATATTTAAGTTGTAGCAAACGGTCGAAAAGGGCACGCGGCCCTATGCCACAATCCCCGCCTCACCTCATTACTCCGCCGCTTGCGCTAAAGCAAGGACGCCGACGCGCCGTTCCAATCGAGTCACGTCCCGTCGGACCCCCGTCTGGAAATACGGTGATCGGACGCGGCGTGATGGCTCCTTGACCGATAAGATCATAAAGGGAGATCCCAAATCTGTCTCATTTATGGGGCAAATCTGATCCAAGAACATGCCTCCAACTCGCTACACGACAAAAGATCGAGGAGCTCGACGAGGGTCGACCATCCAACTCGCCTCAACATGCCTCACCCTTCGCCTCGGTCGACCAGCAAGGCCGGGGTCGAGCGGAGCGAAACATCCACCGACTACCCGTCGGGCGCTCCGGTAGCACTAGGAACCGGCAAGGCCACGGTTGGCGAATGTCCCTCTACGAAACGGCCTACGAAACTTAGGCTCGGGTACCAAGATCGTCGTGTCGGGTAGAGCAACCGGCACGCGGTGGGCGGACAGGCAGCTGACACTCGTACAAGCAACACGACAAGCGAGGTCCACCCATCACCTCTTGACGGAATCTAATGGCATCTTTTCCCTCCTCCTCTCGCTCTATGTACCCGGCTCGACCCTTGGAGATATAAATGGGGAGTCTTCTTCTTTCTCGGGAAGCTTTTTTTCATTATTTTCACCATTCGCACCATTGAAACTTGGAGCTTTCTCCTCTCTCACCACCCTTGTACACCTCCGTGAGGGACCTCGGACCGGACGTAGGGATTCATCCCAAACCAAGTATACATCGTTGTGTTTTTGCTCGTGTGAGCCTCTCACGAACCATCCATCCTAAGCACGTGATCCCCTTACGAACTACAAATTTACTAGTCGGTGTTCATTCGGAGCACCGACAATGACCCTCTCATTTAGTATGGAATCATCGACAACAAGGGTTGCACCATCATTATTAATCTCTAGTTGTGGAATAGCACTAGCTTTAGGAATAAACTCGCGGCCTTTCTTGCCCGCATCCTCATTCTTGAAACCCAACACATCATACAATTGATCATCACTAGCAACTTGTAACCTCCATCATCATCCACTATTTCAGTAATTTGCAAAGCATCCCAATCAACAACACACACCTCATCAACAGACAAAAACAATGCCACCTGACCCATCCACAAGCACTAGCTAACCACCAGAGTTGACCTAAAATTACAAAGCAATTTGAAGATGAGACTCCAAGATTCTAAGCTAAATTGGGACAAAATTGTATATACATTGTAACAATTGGCCCAATTGATTGAAACTTACATTACAAAAGAGGAATTTTGTCGTCCTAAGGGCTGCTAGCACGGGGCCGTCGATCTGCTAGTGGCCGGCCCGAGGGATCGCCGACTCGGGGTTCACCGGCTTGGAGGTGGCCGGCCTAGGGCGACGAAGCTCGCACCGGCCCTCG
The DNA here is from genome assembly GCA_031894775.1 of Chloris gayana. Taxonomy (NCBI): domain Eukaryota; kingdom Viridiplantae; phylum Streptophyta; class Magnoliopsida; order Poales; family Poaceae; genus Chloris; species Chloris gayana. The sequence goes on from JAUNZO010000044.1 coordinate 86,834, forward strand.
ACCAAGGGTTAGGTCATCGTCGCCAATGTTGGTCGGCGCGGGTGCTTCGATGGGCTGTGGGATCACCGGCATGCGAGGCGATGGGATGGGTGAAGCGGCATGGGTCGAAGCTTTTTTCAGCAATGAGAACGAACAAAAATCTCCAAGTCTCGGTCGGGTGAATACGATGAAAGGATGGTACTTTCATCCGTCTAGGAGACCGAGAAAATCAAAAAATGTTTTGAAAATTGCAAAACTATAGCTTGGGCATTGTACGAGTTGAGGTAGCAGTTTTGTGGGCATTTTAGCGAAGCCTATCAGGACATGGGCAAAATAGCGAAGCCCCACGGTTGCGTGACAAAATAGCAAAAATTTCCTCAACGCGTCCCATGTAGCTAGGGTGAGCAATATCTCAATTAGCTAAAGATGTGCACTACTTTAGCTATGCACTAGCCGGGCCAAGTGTCTAAAAAAAGCAAGCCAATGTTGAGACGTGATTAACCTCACACCATATTGCTATGCTAGTCTTTTGAGCACTAGACCAGGATTGAAGATGCAACTAGTCCCCCTAGTGGGTTTTGGTGATAAATGATAAAGAATTAAAAACTCTAATGTGTTATTGAGTGTATGTGCAGGATATCAATGAAACAATATCCACAATGTGAGAAAGTACACCCCTCATTCAAAAGTGATCAAAATACTCAAAAGCGAGAGCCTCAAGTTTATATTTGTAGCTTTTTGAGTATATGTGTGCCAAACTATTAAGAGGGGTGAAACGATCTTACGTGCAAGGAAGAATGTGCTCTAGCTACCTTCAAACATCTTGGAACCCAAATACCAAAATCCAAAGATAAAAAAGCCAACAATTTCCACTTTTCATCGCCTAGGACGGAAGTTCCGTCCCGGGACGAAAGTTCCGTCAACTCTAGAGAGTGTGGCGCGGAAGTGCCAAACCGGACGAAGTTCCGTCCTAGGACTTTTCCCGGTTCAAATCTCAACCGACGGAAGTTTCGTCGTGGCCGACGGAAGTTCCGTCAATTCTAGAGAGTTTGGGACGGAAGTCCCAACTCGACGGAAGTTTCGTCCCGGCACTTTTCGCCTTTGACTTTATGGGGTGACGGAAGTTCCGTCACAAACGGAAGTTCCGTCGGGTCAATTATTGACCTAGCAACGGCTCTTTGAGAGCCCTCTCTATATAGCTTTGACCAACCCGTGAGCAAAGTTTCTTGTGCTTTTTGAACTCGGAAATCTTGCTCAAGATCTCTCTCTCACTCCCATCCATTCTCTTTGAGATCCAAGGCCATTTGAGGGAGCTCCCATCTTGATTCCAAGCTTGATAGCATCATCCCAACCTGGAGCACATCCGCCCCTAGCAACTAATCTCGTTTTCACTTGTTACTCGTTGGAGATTCGTTCTCCTAGATTGGCTAGGTGTTACCCTAGAGCTCCCAAGCTTGTGGTGAGCCTTGGGAAGTTTGTGAAGGTTGTGATTCGCCTCCGCAAGGAAAAGAATCGAAGGAAGAAGAAGAAAACCAAGTTTGACCTTTGTGGCCACTTGGGAGGATTGGGGTTGAATGTGACCCGGCTCTTTCCGAGCTCTTCGACGGAGACGTAGGAACCTCTTTGTGAGGGGTCCAAACATCGGTGAAAAATCCCCGTGTCTCTCTTGCTCGTTTTGTTGTGTGCTTGTTTGTTTTCACTAGGGTGTTTATCACCCGATCTACTCATGTGTTGTGTGTCTATTAAATTCCTGCAGGTACAACACTCTCAAGAGGTTAATGGAGGTTTCCATTCAAGTGGAATCGTAAGATTCCTTCTCCTTTGTCGATCCCTAGGTTTTCCCCTCAATCCCGACGAAAGTTCCGTCGAGGGTGAATTTAACCGTTTTGTTTTTAAGTGTTGTGATTTTCAGGTTTTTATCTAGATTGCCTATTCAACCCCCCCCCTCCTCTAGGCAACTTTCAATTGGTATCAAAGCAGGTCTTCTCAATAAGAGGTTAACCGCTTGAGAAGAAAAGATGACGGGGAACATGGCGAGTTGGACAATGATCCTAGCAACAAAAGGGACACTGTTGCAAACATCCTGGATTTGAATCCATTTGCCAAGGATGGCACAAGTGGTGGGAAGTTGGACACGAGGTACAACATCAACTATAATGATGTGGCAGATGTGAATGGCGGTGGTAGTGGAAGGCTACCTTGGTTTGATGGAAATGATTTTAGTTGGTACAAGCATGGGATGAAGATGTACTTGTTGTCAATTGGTCCACCCGTGTGGGAAGTTGTGGAGAAATGCTTTGTGATTGAGGATGAGGAGCATCACACCGTCATGGACAACATCCTCATACATCGCAATGCACAAGTCGTGTCGCCCATGCTCTCATTCTTGAGTCCAAAAGAGTACTCTAAGGTGTCCCGACTCGAGAATGCTAAGGCTGTTTGGGACAAGCCGATTGCTCGTCCACGAGGGAGTTGACGTGGTGAAGAAATCAAGGATGCAAGTGTTGAAGAATCAATTCAACTTCTTTGACATGAAGAAAGGTGAAGAGCCCCAACAAACTCTTGGAGGATGCAAGCTCTTGGATATTGTGAATGAGCGGAGGTCTCTTGGAGATGATGTGGATCGAAGAAGAAGTGAATCTCAAGCTTCTAATGTCACTAAGAGTGTGGAACTCCACTCTTTGTACCATCATTGAAGAAAAAGAAGGATTTGAGAGATTCTCTACGGATGAAGTGATTGGGAGAATCCTTGCTCACAAGAGCCGTGATGATGAAGGAAAGAGAGTGAGCGTGCTAATTGGAGATGAGGGCACAAGCAAGCAAGATGTGGCACTCAAGCTTCTAGCTCATGTTGGTTGGTTATGGCATCGCCGACTAGCTCATGTTGGGATGAGGAATCTTCACAAGCTTCTAAAGGGTGGCCACGTCGTTGGACTAAAGGATGTTGCTTTTGAGAAGGACAAAGTGTGTAGCGCATGCCAAGACGGAAAGCAAGTTGGAGCCATCCATCCATCCAAGACGATGATGACAACGACAAGACCATTGGAGATGCTTCACATGGACTTCTTCGGACCGGTCACATACTTAAGCATTGGCGGTAACAAGTATGGCCTTGTCATTGTTGATGATTATTCCCGTTTCACTTGGGTATTCTTTTTGAAGGATAAAAGTGAGACACAAGGTGTTCTAAAGAGCTTCTTGAGAAGAGCACAAAATGAATATGATGTGAAGATCAAAAATATTAGAAGCAACAATGGCACCGAGTTCAAGAATACACAAGTGGAGGAGTACCAAGATGAAGAAGGCATCAAGCATGAGTTCTCGGCACCATACACTCCACAACAAAATGGTGTAGCCGAGAGAAAGAACCGTACTCTCATTGAGATGGCAAGAACCATGCTTGATGAATACAAGACTCCCGACACCTTTTGGGCCGAAGCCATCAACACCGTTTGCCATGCAACCAACCGGTTGTACCTTCACAAGATTTTGAAAAAGACACCATATGAGCTTCTCACCGGTAAAATTCCTAACGTGTTGTACTTCCGTGTCTTTGGGAGCAAGTGCTTTATTCTTAACAAGAAGCCAAGGTCTTCTAAGTTTGCTTCAAAGACCAATGAAGGTTTCTTGCTTGGATACGGATCAAATGTGTATGCATATCGGGTTTTCAACAAAGCCACCGACATTGTTGAGATCACGCGTGATGTAACATTTGATGAATCTAATGGCTCTCAAGTAGAGCAAGTTACTCCAAGTGATGTAGGTGATGAAGCTCCTTGTGAAGCAATAAGGAACATGGCAATTGGTGAAATAAGACCACAAGACCCAACACAAGTGCAAGGTGATCCATCTTCTCCAAGTCAAGATCAAGATCCTTCACAAGATCCACAAAATGAACAAGATCAAGGTAGTGGCCAAGATCGTGGTGACGATCAAGATCAAGAACAAGATGGTGGAGGTGATGGTCAACAAGACGAACCACAAGAAGAAGAAGAAGATGCACCTAAGCCCCAACAACCCCGAGTGCGCCAAAGCATACAAAAAGATCACCCCGTTGATAACATTCTTGGTGACATTCAAAAAGGGGTAACCACTAGATCTCGAGTCGCTAACTTTTGTCATCATTACTCGTTTGTTTTCTCTTTGGAACCTTGTAACAACTCTCAGAAATAAATGCATTTCATGTCATCGTGAGCATTTCGTCATATTGCATTTATGAAGTTATCAAATTTTGTGTTAAGAAAATGCACATAAAATATCAAACTAGCTAAAAGATTAAAGGAAATGCTTAAAGAGAATTTAAATAAGAGGAAATAATGTGTTTAACATTTTCTATTGCTCAAACATCATAAATAAAGATTTATAAAAGTTCCTTGCATTTATTTTGCTTGGTAAAAATAATTACAAGAAATTAACAAGGCTTCTTTTGTTAATTTATCTATGAATTTTTAATCCGAAAATAATTTGGAATCTTAACCTGGACTTAATAGGAAAAATGCCTAAAATACTTCCTTTTACACCCCTGAATTTTTGGGGAATTTTCTAAGCACGGAAAGCTTAGTTTTTAATTACGCGAAAGGCCGGGGTGTTTTTGCAAAATTACCGTGCCTGGCCTACGGGCCAGCCTCTCTTCTTTCTCTCCTCTCTCTCCCGCGCTCAACGCCGCCCGCGGCAAGAACCACCTCCGGCCGGGCTGCCACGCCTTCGCCACGCAGCCGCTTGCGCAGCTGCTCGGTCGCTTGCCGCATCGCCTCTCCGGCAGGATAACCCCCCCCACACACACACTTATCTCCCCCTCTCTCTCATTTCCTCTCCCACCTCCGCCATTGCCGTGCCCTCTCGTTCTCCACGCCGCAGCACACCCCAGCCACTCCCCGTCCAAACCAACACCATCCGGAGCTCCGCAACGACCTTGTGAAGCTTCCCAAACCGTTCATTCGCACCGAGCCGTCTTGCTCCGTCGTGGAAAGCTCATCATCTCCAACGGCACCTCACCGTCGTTCTTCCACCGCGACCGCAAATTCGTGCTTGTCTAGTGAGCCGCTCAACCAACTCCTTGTTCTCGTTAAGATCAAAAAAAAACTCCTTGTTCTCGTTGGTGCGCAATTCATTGCTCTAGTTTTCTCGGTTGCTTATCATCTCATTTGTTCCACAGGAAACCGTGACATCGACGATCTTCTCCAGGTCCGGTCGTCGCCGTCCGTCGCGCTCACGGTGAGCCCCACCTTCCGACCATGCTCATGCTTCTAGGGCCGCGCGACGAGCTTGTGCATGTTCCATAGATGCTCGCCCATAGTTTTTTCCCGAATTTTTGAGTGCTCGGGCGAGCTCCCAGCCGTCACGGAGCCTCCGCCATGGCCGCCTCTCGCCGCTGGCAAGCTTCCGGTCGAGCTCATGCCGATTTGTCACCGTGGTTGAGTTTCCGTGTCGAGTAGATCTTGTAGGTGGTCTCGTGGCGAGGTTTAGCGCACCGGCGGCCAACTCCGGTGACCGCGCCGCCATGGCGTTGTCGCCGCGGTGGGCCACACCGCGGGCCACACGCACGTTGGATCGCGTGTGGCTACACGGGATCTCGTGTGGCCCACTCGTGGCCCGGCGTGTGGCACGTAACGTATTTCAATTTTTTGAAAATTCGTATAAAATTCAATAAAAATCGGAAAAATGTGAAACCAATTTTGTTAGACTCAGAAAAATAAGAACTATTTGTTTATGAAATAAAATATCTATTTTGAGTATTTTTATTTCGTAGATAGTATTTAATCACATTCTTTGTTTAAAGAAAAGCTATTATTTTATGATAGATAAATGTTTAATGTAAGAAAATAATTTAATTAAATGAAGGAGATACTGTAGATGAAAATAATTATGAAAATTATTTTCCAAAATTAAACTTAAACACTATCATTTCATGTGGTTCCAATTTATTATCCTATTATCACATGTCATTTAAGTAATGATTATTATTGTTTAATAAAGAGAATTAATTATTAATTACTGAACCAAAGTAGTTAGTAACTAATGAACATAATTAATTAATTAATTAATTAATTAGGGACCATTGATTAATTAATAATCACTAACCATGATTAAGCATTTCTTAATAAGCATAAACAATTGTTAATTATTGATTCATGAACATGCTTAATTATAATTTATTAATTAACAAATATAATGAATGATTAAGTGTTAATTATTAACTGTTAATTTTTAATATAATTAATCACTAATTATTAGTGGAGGAACATAATTAATAAAACCTTTGCATAATCATATCATGATCATTCATGCATACATGGTTGTGATTCGCGACGCATTGTTGATCGACCTAGGTGCTCGAGGTGATCGAGGTTCCACCGCAGGTCGAGTCGGAGACGGGAATCTCGAAGTCGACCCACACGTCGATGAAGCTAACCTCGACTCGTATCAAGGCAAGCCCCGGTGCATCCTACCTATGTTTTTTAATTATTTTATTTTATCACATAGTTCGAGTTATGTTTGTGCATTAGGTGTTAGGGAATGATTGATACCCTAGTTGCATTATGGTAGGTTTCCGTTTGTTTATACTATACTTGGTACATGTAGCTCAATAGAAGCTAGGCTTAATTCATAGTCGCAATTGTAGATGTTTAGGGAATCTTAAAGCGTGGAGGCTTTAAGGGTTATTGTGTTGGCACTAAGATGAAGAGAGTGTTAATGAAGTTGAGACCGGACGGGCCCCGTAGGAGAAAGGGCAAGACGGAGATGAGGTCTTGCAAGGTGGTAGCCCCGTCCGAGTCGGTCAAGGACCGTACCGTTGTCGGCTTAGTTGAACAAGTTTGAACGTACCGTACTACATGCTGGTATCATGGGCCCAAGCAAGTCGATGTACCCTACCGCCCCGGAGATGTAGCATAGCCAACTCTCTTTTATCGGTCGTTAGTGAGAGGTTAGTCTCACGGGAGGGAGATGGGTCGGCCACGAAGGAAGTCGTGGAGTCGTCATACTCCCGGGGAGTTGGAAATGGCTAGTCTTCCGTCGGTGTTAGAGGGAAAGGTTGTCGTATACGATCGGTGTGGTGCGTATACGTCGTGTAGTCGGGTTTTGCCAGCTGGTATAAATCGATTCGAATCGCTGTCTCTCACGATAATGAGTACCGCTTGTTTAGCTCGTTACATCGTAGTAAACAATATGGAAGATGAAGATGAGAGAGGAAAGGAATAATTGATCTATTTTATCTTGTCTTGCAAACTTGATTGCAATAGTGATAATCTACAAATGCCATGGTTAATGAACTTATTGTGAGCTAAAATATTGAAAGTAAGGACCCACCCTTTAATGCTATTTTCGCAAAGGAGTAAACCCCACAGCCGTAAAGCCTTTGCATACTAGGCGTCGGCCTTAGCGTGCCATGTTGATCGGGTCAGTCTTGCCGAGTATTAGAATACTCGGGGTTTGTTCATTATCTTTCAGGGAATGAGTCGTACTACCACGACTTGTATGGTAGCTTCCGGAAGAGGAGTAGTGTCTCGAGGGAGGTTCCCTTTAATGGGAACGTATTCCCACGCCGTGAAGAGGGAGGACCGTGATGTACGAAGGGCTCAGTACATCACGTTAATCGTTTAGAAGTCTTTTGGTTGCATAAAGTACAAGCTTCCGTTGAAATACTCATAGAATGTTAAACTTCAATAATGTTATGTTTACGCTGCACGAATGTTTGTATTTCGAAAACCTGGTTGTATTATACCATGATGTATATATTCTGGCTTGTATGAGATGTTGTTTCGTTGTAACTCGCTTCGTGGAGTGTCCCTCTGTACCGATTCCCGGGTATCCCGGAGGGGATGTCACAAACCTCTTAAGGTGGAACAAGTATTGCAAGACTCGGATTGGGTGGTGGCCATGCAAGAAGAGTTGAACAACTTTGAGAGAAACAAGGTGTGGTCATTGGTGGAGAGACCCAAGCAAAATGTTGTGGGAACCAAGTGGGTGTTCCGCAACAATCAAGATGAACATGGTGTGGTGGTGAGGAACAAAGCAAGACTTGTTGCAAAAGGCTACTCACAAGTTGAAGGCTTGGACTTTGGGGAGACATATGCACCGGTAGCAAGGCTTGAGTCAATTCGTATATTGCTCGCCTATGCTACACATCATAGCTTCAAGCTATATCAAATGGATGTGAAGAGTGCATTCCTCAACGGTCCAAAACAAGAAGAAGTCTACGTGCAACAACCATCGGGTTTTGAAGATCCGAAGAAGCCTCACCACGTGTACAAGCTTCACAAAGCTCTCTATGGGCTCAAGCAAGCGCCAAGAGCTTGGTATGAACACCTCAAGGGATACCTCATCGACAAGGGCTTAATAATGGGCAAGGCCGATCCAACCTTGTTCACAAAAAAGTTGGAAGTGACTTATTTGTGTGCCAAATATATGTCGATGTCATAATATTTGGTTCTACTAACCAATCTTTTTGTGATGAGTTTGCCAAGATTATGACTAGGAAATTTGAGATGTCGATGATGGGGGAGTTGAAGTTCTTTCTAGGTTTTCAAGTCAAACAACTAGAAGAAGGAATATTCATAAGTCAAACCAAGTACATCCAAGACATCCTCAAGAAATTTGACATAAACAAAGCAAAGCCAAGCAAAACTACAATGAAGACAAATGACCATCTAGGATTGTATGTGAATGGGAAGGCGGTTGACCAAAAGGTATATCCCTCCATGATTGGCTCTTTGCTTTACCTTTGTGCATCTAGGCCCGATATCATGCTTAGCGTGTGCATGTGTGCAAGATTTCAAGCCGCTCTAAAAGAGAGCCACTTGATGGCCGTTAAAAGAATCTTGAGATATTTGGTTCACACTCTAAACATAGGGTTGTGGTATCCTAAGGGCGCCAAATTCAAGTTAGTTGACTACTCCGATGCCGACTACGCTGGATGTAAGGTAGATAGAAAGAGTACCTCCGGGACTTGCCAATTCTTGGGTAGGTCCCTTGTGTCATGGTCATCCAAGAAATAAAATTCCGTTGCCCTTTCCACAGCTCGAAGCGGAGTATGCTGCAGCCGGTAGTTGTTGTGCACAACTCTTATGGATGCGACAAACTCTAAAGGACTTTGGATACTCTTTGACCAAAGTTCCCCTCCTATGTGACAATGAGAGTGCCATCATGATTGCATACAACCCCGTTGATCACAATAGGACTAAGCATATAGATATCCGACACTACTTCTTGAGAGACCACTCAATCAAAGGGGACATTGAGATTAGCTATGTGAGAACCGATAAACAACTAGCCGATATATTCACCAAGTCACTAGATGAGAAAAGATTTTGCGAGCTTAGGAGTGAACTTAATATACTTGATTCTTCTAATGTGGAATGAACTCTTGCGCATCTTGGTGATATTGATTGTGGTTGTTCTATTCTCAAAAATGATTTGCAAAAATATTGATTGTTTTCATATTGAAAATATTTGAGGTTGATCAATTGATCATGTTGCCCATCTTGTGGATATTGTTTCATATGATTGATTGTTGGCTATCCACAAGAGAAAGCAACTCCAAGTTCCAACCTAGGAAATCCTAATCAAAATTCATGAAAAATCCTTCATCTCTCCTTGTCTCAAAATAGGCTGAATCGGGACGTGACGGAACTTTCGTTCCTTGACGAAACTTTCGTGCAAAACTCTCCGGTTTTGACGGAACTTCCGCCAGGTGACGGAACTTCCGTCATGTGCGGGTTCAAAGGGGGCCCGACCCCTCTTTTCCCTTCTTCTTCCTCATAAGCTTCCACACTTTCTCTCTCCTCTCAAACACTAGCTCGTGAGGAAGCTTTGGTGATCCCTCTTTCCAACCAAGGAAAAGCTCAAGTAATCCATGAGAAAGCTTCTCCACCCCACGACACTTCGTTCCCCAACTTCTTCCGTCGATTCGCGCATCTCTTCGCGTGAATTTGGTATGGATCTTGGCACCCCACTTTTTCAAATCTTGGTCGGTGCTAGTAGCTTGTTGGTCTATCTTGAGTAGAATAGGGTCTAGTACTTTAGAATACTCAAGATTTGTCAAGCTCTAGTGTGTAGGGTAGATTGTTTGTCACTTTGGCTAACTTCATGAACGAGGTCCTTCCGGGACGGAAGTTCCATCACCGACGGAAGTTCCGTCTCGACTGAACTTTGCTCATGCGATCATCCAAACCGATTTATGACTTACACTATACGACCTATTCCTTATCATTCCTTTTGTCTCTTGTCGGAACATGACTCGCACCAAGCACTCGGGTAGGAAGAACACATGACCAATAATTAGGGAGCCAAGAGAGGATGCGGAAATTGAAGAAGCCGTGGAATCATCGGAAAGTGAGGAGGAGTTGCCTCCTCGATCTCGCTTGAAGAGAAAGCGAGCCGTGAAGCATGCACCTCCACTTGACACACGGGACAAAGGAAATTGTATTGCCGGTGTTCAACCAGGGGCAACTAGTGCTCAACCCGTGGGAGTAGGTGCTCGAGATTTCGGTGTAAGAGTAAGGGCACCTGTGTATATTGGTGCTTATGGCGGAGTTGATCGGAGGAAGCACCCTCATGTGCTTGATGAGTTGAGGAAGAAGGATGCGCGCAGTGTGAGGGAGAGGGAAGCATCGAGTTCCATCCGTGGGGACAACGAGGACTACTAACATACCTTCTTCATTGACATGAAGAAGAAATCCCATAGGCTGCATGTGCATCGGTGGATTGATTGGAAGCACTTGGAAGAGAAGAATGATCCCATCTTCGATCAAGTGATTGATGTTTGCAGGGCCCGTGGCGTGTATGACTTGATGGCCTTCGATATGATTGGAATGAAGAAGTCATCCGTCAATTCTATGCTACACTTTAAATTGACACAAGACGCCACAAGATGGTATGGATGACTCAAGGGCAGCAGTATGAGTGCAGCTGGAGGGTCTTTGCCTCCTACTTTCACCTCCCAGCGTCCGACAGGAATGACGATCACCGGAGTATCACCAATGAGCATATCCTTCCCGAGACCGAGTTGGCTTTCATGTATGAGGATGTGCCGTGTATTTATGGACAGATCAAGGGTCTCTTGTCCTATTTCTACCTCAACAGGATCCTCGGATAGACGATTGTGCCTAAGGATAGGTACAATGATCGGATCGCATCATGGTCCGGAAATGTGCTTGCCGGGTTTGCTCCGGACGCCACTCCTTTCGTGTGATGGACTTTATATTTGAGGAGATCAGCCGGCAAAACGTCAACACTAGGATGACTCTTCCATATGCTCCATGGATCATGGCTATGATTGAGGGAGTGACCAAGTTGCGCTTTGAGAAGGAATGCAAGCATCGCCTTTTGTAGCTCAAGCTCAAGGGTGGGTCAAAGAAGAAGCGCAGCTCCACTCGAGCTCCACCTCCTGTTGGGACCTCTAGCAGTGCAGCTCCCCACCGCAGTGGCTCCCCCACTTCTCGTCTTATGGGAGCCCTCAAGTCAATCTTCACCGTGTGCACCGAAAACACACTTGAAGTGTACAAGAATAAGCAGCGCACCAAGAAGAATGTCCGGCGCCTTACGACACTCATGAGGGCACAAGGTGTGGAGGTTTCTCCTGCAGGTTTGTTTAGGCGGTGCTCCGCTATATTTTGTTTGTTTCGCTCTTTCGTTATTTGATATCCTTATCCCTTTTTAATTATTTGTCATCAATCACCAAAAAGGGGAGATTGAAGATGCAACTAGGCCCCTTAGTGGGTTTTGGTGATAAATGACAAAGAATTAAAGACTCTAATGTGTTATTGAGCGTATGTGCAGGATATCAATGAAACAATATCCACAATGTGAGAAAGTACACCCCTCATTCAAAAGTGATCAAAATACTGAAAAGCGAGAGCCTCAAGTTTAGATTTGTAGCTTTGTAAGCATAGGTGTGCCAAGCTGTTAAGAGGGGTGAAACGATCTTACGTGCGAGGAAAGAATGTGCTCTAGCTACCTTCAAATATCATGGAACCCAAATACCAAAATCCAAAGATAAAAAAGCCAACCATTTTCACTTTTCATCGCCTAGGACGGAAGTTCCGTCAATTCTAGAGAGTTTGGCACGAAAGTGCCAAACCGGACTGTAGTTCCATCCTAGGACTTTTCCTTGTTCAAATCTCAACCGACGGAAGTTCCGTCGTGGCCGACGGAATTTCCGTCAATTCCGGAGAGTTTGGGATGGAATTCCCAACTCGACGGAAGTTCCGTCTCGACACTTTTCGCATTTGACTTTATGGGGTAACGGAAGTTCGTCATAAACGAAAGTTCCGTCGGGTCAATTATTGACCTAGCAACATCTCTTTGAGAGCCCTCTCTATATATAGCTTTGACCAACCCGTGAGCAAAGTTTCTTGTGCTTTTTGAACTCACAAATCTTGCTCAAGCTCTCTCTCTCACTCCCATCCATTCCCTTTGAGATCCAATGCCATTTGAGAGAGATCCCATCTTGCTTCTAAGCTTGATAGCATCATCCCAACCTCGGAGCACATCTTCCCCTAGCAACTAATCTCGTTTTCACTTGTTACTCTTGGAGATTCGTTCTCCTAGATTGGCTAGGTGTTACCCTAGAGCTACCAAGCTTGTGGTGAGCCTTAGGAAGTTTGTGAAGGTTGTGATTCGCCTCCGCAAGGAAAAGAATCGAAGGAATAAGAAGAAACCAAGTTTGACCTTTGTGGCCACTTGAGAGGATTAGGGTTGAAAGAGACCCGGCTCTTTGTGAGCTCCTAAACGGAGACGTAGGAACCTCTTTGTGAGGAGTCCGAACTTCGATGAAACATCCATGTGTCTCTCTTGCCCGTTTTGTTGTGTGCTTGTTTGTTTTTACTTGGGTGTTTATTACCCGATCTACTCGTGTGCTCGTGTGAACACTCTCAAGAGGTTAAGGGAGGTTTCCATTCAAGTGGAATCGTAAGATTCCTTCTCCTTTGTCGATCCCTAGATTTTCCCTCAACCCTAACGAAAGTTCCGTTAGTGACGGAAGTTCCATCGAGGGTGAATTTAACCGTTTCGTTTTAAGTGTTGTGATTTTCGTGTTTTTATCTAGATTGCCTATTCACCCCCTCTAGTCAACTTTCAAGGTGCTTCCATACACGCCCACAAGCAAGCGTGTATGGATTCGGTTGGTTTGGACACAAGTTGCGAGGTCACCGACATCGGATACGATCCGTGCCGCTCGGCCGCTTGTAGACGAACTCACGAAGAGGTCCGATGTCGGCTACTCACCATCATCCTCGGTCTTTTGAGCACTAGACCAAGGTGCTTCCATACACAGCCCGAAAGCAAGCGTGTATGGATCCGGTTGGTTTGGACACAAGTCGCGAGGTCAGCCGACATCGGATACGATCTATGCCACTCGGCCGCTTGTAGACGAACTCACGAAGAGGTTTGATGTCGGCTTCTCACCATCATCCTCGGATAGGAACGAGTCGGACTTGCGAATTCTCGAGAGAACCTCCCGAAAAATATCATCACCGAACCGCCCTCCGAAAGCAGCTCCCCCCAACCCTAAAAAAAGGCCGATGCATTCAGCGGTAGCGGTACAATTTCAGGTCACAGCTTCATGGCGTTATCATTTAATTGTTGCATCTAGGTGACCAATAGTAGTTGATAAAATATAGAGAGACGAAATAAACTAGTCTCGGTGGAGTTTCATTCTAGTTTAATAGTTTAGGTAACCGTGTACATAAGATTTTATTGGGATGAAACTTTATTCCTCTCTCTCTTGAGAAATTGTATGTCACATCACCATTTTTGCTTATGTGACATACTATTTAATTTATATAAATCTTGGTTTGAGACTGGCATAAGAGTAGTGATGAACGCCGCAATGCTCTATACGTTAATGAATGGCTTCTAATTAAAATTATATTTCTCTAAATTAAAATTATACTTCTCCAAATAAAGTGATCCGTAGGCTTTGTGCCATTTTTGTTTACTCCGGTATATCTTTAATCCGTACAATTTCCACCAATCGTTTGAGCTCGTGCGGGCGATGGCAGCGAATGGCCGCCGCCATTTACCTAGCCGTATCCAGATTCTCTAGCAGAGCTGACGGCCGCCTGATGCAAGCTCGGTGCTCGGGACGGCCATGGCGATGCGCTCCGCCGCGCGACACGCTCTGCTTCCGCCGTCACTAGCGCCCTGCAGCGCCAGCACCTTCCTCCGCGGCCGCTTCTCGCCTCTCGTCTCCCGAAGCCCCCTGTGTCGCGCGGCGAGCTCCGCCTCCGCGCCCGCTGCCGGAGGGTACCTTCCTCCCTTATTCAGGCGAGTGGCATCAAATAAGCATGTAGTGGGGTGATTCTTGGGTACGTATGCGGGTAGAGAGATGATTTGTTTATTTGGTTTCTTCCTCTCGTTCCTCCTGCAGCGTTGCGCCGATGATGGACTGGACGGACAATCACTACCGGACGCTTGCACGTCTCATCTCCAGACACGCTTGGCTCTACACGGAGATGGTTGTCGCCGAGACCATCGTGCATCAGAAGGATAACTTGGTAAGCGTGTGAAACTGCAAGCTTTCCAGGTTCTGATGAGCTATGGAACATATATTTTGTGTCTTAGAGAGTAGTTATATTGAAATAGAACATATGGTTATGTTTGGACAAAAGATGATGGATTCCGAATGTAATTTTGAAATATGCAGGATAGGTTTCTTGCATTTCCTGAGGAGCAGCATCCTATAGTGTTGCAAATTGGTGGAAGTAATCTAAAAAATTTAGCCAAGGCGACTGAGCTGGCAAATGCTTATTCATATGATGAGATCAACCTGAAGTAACAACCTAACTGTCTCCCCTTTAATTGTGCACTTGTATTTGACCATTGCCATGTGTAATTGACATTGTTTACTTATCTGTTAGCTGTGGCTGCCCCAGCGGCAAAGTTGCCGGCCATGGTTGCTTTGGTGCTCGACTAATGTTTGATCCTAAGGTTTGCTTCATGAATTCAAAATAATGAAATACAAATTTGTATGAATTCTATTTTCTTCTCTCGTCATTCGTACATGTGATTAGTTTTTTTGAAGTTTGTAGGGGACGCTATGTCGGCTATTGCAGCCAATTCGATGTCCCCGTCGGTGTTAAGTGTAGAATTGGTGTTGATGACCGTGACTCTTATGAAGAACTATGTGAGTCTTCTTCAGAAACATTTAAATGATGAGTTTTGAGTATGGGAAGGGACATCGTGAGTTGGGATTATGCACCAAGCAAGGCTCCCGTAGGCGGTCGGGTCAGCAATTGGATCACATGAATGTGCGGATAGCTTGGCATGAGTGCCAACAAGGGTGGAGCAAGGCTTGCGATCAATCATCCTTACTCGCTCCGGAATATAAAGAGCATACTATCGTAGGTGGAGGTGGAGTCTAGAAGGACGAGGCTCAACGAGTGACACCCAATAAGCGATGAACTACACCCAAATCCTTCATAGAAAACTCACGCTGTAAGGATCGAATGATGTGCTAGAGCAAGGTCTGATCGGAAGTGGTAAGAATGATGTCATCAACATACAACAACGAGATATGCGGTGTCGGTGCCATGGCGGTAGACAAACAAGGAGGTATCCAACATGCACTCGGTGAACCCCAAGGAGACAAAAAACGTGGCAAATCGAGAATACCAAGTCCGACGAGCCCGCTTCGGACCATAGAGGGACTTGTTGAGGCGGGAGACCATGTTAGAACGATTGAGATACACAAATCCTCGCCGGTCGGCTGCAATAGACTCGTCTTTGAAAGAGTGCCATGAAGGAACACGTTCTTCACATCTAACCGATGCACAAGCCATGAGCGAGATAGAGCAAGTGAGAGAACCGTGCGTACTATGGCAGGCTTGACCACCGACCGAAAGTCTCATCATAATTCACACCGGACCGCCGAGTAAAGCCTCGGAGAACCTAGCAAGCCTTGTAGCGATCCAGCGAGCCATCCGCACGACGCTTGTGAGTCCGGATCCACTTCCGAGTGACCACATTGCTTCTAAGAGGACGCGACACGAGATCCCATGTCCGGCCGGGGCATTGCCGAGCCGGGGCCCCGCGGCCGGACTAGGGTCCTGCAGCTGCGCCCGCCCGAACGAGGTCCGCAACGGCGCGGCGGCGGCCGGATCGGGCACGGCGGTGGCGAGAGCGGCGCCGTAGGAGGTGGGAAGGGGAGGGAAAAGAGAGGAGGAGGGGAGGGGAGCCGCGGCGGCGGCTAGGGAAGAGGGTGGGAGGGAGAGAGGAGAGAGAGCCCGAGATACCATGTTGGAGTGGGAAAAACTGTTGTCTCTCGTTCCCAATCCTAGAAGGGTGATATGTACACACATATATATGGGCCACTATGGGCCTCTTACATGGACCAAATACACATGGCTATCTATACACCAACAACTTCATGCAAGCTTCGAAGAAAAGTAGTGGTTTGGTAGACTAGCTGCAAACTCAGTTGATTAATGTCTATTCTAATCTAGATATGACTATGAATCTAGCCCTTCTGCGGTATTAGCCAAAAAATTTCAGTTGGAAGATGTTTGAACTATGTTTTCTTGTTTCTATTTACTTGACTTAGCCCTATAGAAGCTTTGTGTTGTTAAATTGATAAACAATCTTACCACTACATGATTCAAGCTTCATGTCAAACCAAAGCAGAATAGATTGATGATTTCCTCATTCATTTTTATGCTAGATAGTTTCTGCATTCTGCCAAGCTTCTTGTCTAACCAAAGCAGAGCATAGATTGATGATTTTCTCATTCATTTTATGCTAAATAGTTTCTGCATTCTGTAGTGTAGTCTCATTTCTTCCAATTCCATCACCTCCGGAAATATGTTTTTAAAAAAATCAGAAAATCCTTTATTTATGATTTTGAGAGAAAATGTCAATATGTTTGTGTTAGCAAGAACTACAGTTGTGTTTTAACAATTTCTGGGCATAGTGACATGCTATTATAAATGTTATACTGTTGCATAACATTTGTGTCTATTGATTGTTCACTAGGTGATTTTGTGAATATGGTTGTCTCAAAATCTCCAACAAGGCATTTCATCATTCATGTGCGGAAGGCATTGCTTAGTGGCCTCAGTCCTGCAGAAAATCGGAAGGTTCCTCCATTGAAGTATGTTTATCCCTTTTTTATACTAGTATTGCTTTAGAAAACTTACATTATTTGCACTCAACACTATTACCTATATAAAGACATGTTACTGTAGCTACACGGGTACTATAGCACTAGCAAGGGTTTGGAAATTGGAACGGATTGGTAGTTTCCTTTGTCTATGCGTCACCGATATGGATACACCGATATGCCATTTCTTTTAAAAAAATCTGTTACGGATAGATCTCATAAATTTTCACAAATAACTCAAGTAAAAGTTGTGCCGCATTATTATAACAAATGAGTCTAAATTCAGAAATGATAAACTGAATTTTATAAAAGAGATAAAGATGATGCAAACCTACAACTCCACACTTGATAGCTCACTAGTTTGATCGGCTGTGGTATTGGCGGATGAGGAGATGGCATCGTTGAAACTTGAAAGGGTGTCGAACAGCGGTGGCATCAAGCAGGCATCAAGCAGCATCTTTCAACGCTACCATGTCAAAGGCCTTTGACTGTTGTCACTCCGGCATAGTAGTATCGTCGGCTTTTGTCAAGTCGTAATGAGTCCTTGATTCGATGGAAGTCGATTCATTCCTGCTCCTCACGTTTGTGTGCAACTGGCAGCAGCGTGTACATACTGTTAGTAGCAGAATTTCTCTCATTGAGAGGAGATGACACTAGGAGAGTTGGGGCAATTTTCTGTTTTCTTCTCACACAAATGCCATACCTCAAGAGAGGTTGGGGATACATATTTATAGCTGGCTAGGCAGCCAGGCATATGCTAGATGCTAAGATGCTAGTATAGTACAAAAGCTAATCTAAGATGCTGTCCTAACAAGGACCAGCGATACGAGAGATGCTGTCCTTAACAAGGACCAGCAGTTGGGATGCTGTCCTAGCAAGGACCAGCGGTTAGAGATGCTGCCCTAGCAAGGACTAGCAGTACACTAACAGCACAAGAGCTTGACCGACGGTGCAAGGCTTATTCCATCATTCTCCTCCTAAGTCTTGTGCGTCGTCTTGCGGGAGGGTTGATGTTAAGGTGCACCCTCACCCTAGCTAGGGCAAGGTGCTGCTGCTGTTGCTAGGGTTGCGGCAAGGGGGGAGGAAGGGGCGCGCGGCGTGCGCAGAGAGGAGAGAGGAGGGGCTACGGCAGCAGGGTAGCAAATAAGATTTCTCTTTATTGCCTTTCGAGAGCAGGTATAATACCCCCGCTTATATAGGAGGAGATCCTAACTTGACCACTACTCCAACTTGGAGATATTCCAAACCTATTACAACTCAAACTTCCTAATTAAACCTCGACTTCCTAAACTTATCTCAACTTTCTAAAATCTATCTAGAACCCGATCTCTTTATTTTTAGAAATACTTGGCAACTCTTCTAGCCACTTTGGAAAGCCGGACCCGCACCCAAGGGGGCCGTGCGTGCCGGCCAGCCCGCACTCCGACTCGGGTGCGGCCTCCTGGCGGCGCGCCTAGGGCGAGGCGGCCCCGAGGCGGCGGGCCGCTCTCGTTGGGTCGGGTTGGCCCGTAACATCTCCTCCTCCATTGACGGTCGGCTCGTCCTCGAGCCGGGAATGCGCCATCCAGGACCATTCATGGGAGTTGCCGACGAAGCTCGCAGAGAAGTGTAGCTAAAGCACGTCCAAGAACCGGATCATCCAGCAGATTCCGTCGAGTGCGATCAATGTCCAATGTGAAGATGTAGCCCAAACCGCCGATGAAGCCATTAATGGCGAAGTGATGCGAGGAGGGCATTGGGTTGTTTCCTCGTACTACTGGTGTTCCTGGAGCATCAATGAAGTTGCGAGGCACTCCAAAGTCAAACAAAACAGTCTCCATCTCCACTGGTGGTGCGGTGAAAGAGTGGCGCCGAAAATCTGGTGTGGGTAGCAACAAGCCATCGATGATCACCACAAAAGTGTCCCTTGGAGTTGGCCGACTAGTGTCTAAGTGAAGAGCATGGCCAAACAGCACCCGGAAATCTGAAGATGATGGAGGAAGAAGGACAAGTACGGGGTGAACTCCAAAATACACATTGCGAACCTAGAACGTCTCGGCCGCGATGTCCACAAGTGTGACGTCCACATTCTCCACCGTGGAATGGGGCATCTCCTGGAGGCATAGCACGGATGTCGGCATTCCTTGAATCAATCTCGTAGCATTCATGGTGTGGAATCCTACGACAATCGGCGCGAGCATCGCCTCCTTGCCTTCTTTGATGAGAAAGACGCAAAGGTGGTAGAGCATCGGAGAAGAGGCCGGCATGTAAAGACGTCCATCAAAGGAGACTAGTCACACTCTCATGTCCCATACACGGGAAGCATCGCCGGACTCGAGCCCGTCGCGGATCACCGCAAAGTCGGGATTACGCTCGATATCATGGCGCGAGTCGTCGTAGAGGTCCGAATGGGCGCCGATGATGTTGAAGATGTCCTCCACACGGCAAGGCCCCCCATAACAGACCACGGAAGGAGCCGTAGAAGGTGCTTGGAAGTGCACGAACTGCCGGAGGGATGGGCTCCTCCCAAGGCGCCTCAAGCTCTTGTGCCTTGGAGCGAACCGAGGAGCGTGACATAGCGGCGAGTCGAGACCGATCAGCAGGCGGTGGTGTCCATGGTAGAAGAAGGACATGGTTAGCGCGGAGAAGTCCCACATGATTGGCCCTAGAGAGGCCAACCATGGTGTGCTCGACACGATGTCCACGTCGCTAGGAAGGTCGGTGGCGTAGATGTCGATGTGATGAATGGGTCAATGGTGAGAGCAAAACCACGACACACGGAGCGGCTCAACACTCGATCCCCGAAGCCGAGTTAGGGAGAGTGAAGCACGACGAAGAGGCGACGATCCGGGAGTTCGCATAGCTAGTGCCGACGAAGTTGTGCGTAGCTCTCGTATCGATGAGGATGCGCGGGTTGTCCGTGAAGGAGTAGCTCCGTCGGCGGCATGGGGCGCCTCCCTTCGCCAATGATCGCCATCAAGGTGCCCTCCTCATCTTCAATGTTGATAAGGTCGTCGAGAAGCTCAAGGTAGAAGAGATGCTTGCACTTGTGGCCGCGCACAAAAGGCTCATCACGGTTGAAGCAAAGGTTACGGTGGCGACGTTCAGCCATCTCTTCGGCCGTCGGACGTTTGTAGACTTTGCCCGCCGGTGGTGTTGCAGCTACGGTGGCGCCTCCCCCATTGGAGGCCGTTGTGGTGGAGCGCAGAGTCGGCGAGCTTTTAGCGAAGGAGCCGCCGTAGTCGATCCTCGTGTAGTCGTAGACGGCGGTTTGACCGCGAGTTGATTTTCAGCCACCATCGTCGCGCGACGCTCATAAGCCCTTGCAAGGCTCATGGCCGCCTCCATGTCCCAAGGCCGTGCAAGCTCGACCTCCGTCCTCGGTGGTTCTTGCGGACTGCAGGTGTAGAGGTTGACTTGCTCGTTGCTCCTGCAGATCGCCGGCGCGTGCGACGAGGGCGAATAACCGCTCGGTGTAGTCGTGCACGGTGCCGGTCCGTCGTAGGATGGCCAACTCGTCAAGGGGTTGGCGCGAGTAGGAGGCCCGAACCTCTCATTGACGAGCCCGACGAAGCTGCCCATGACGTGTGTTCTCCTTGCCGAGGCGCATGTACCATTGTTGCGCATCGCCCGTCATGTGATACAAGGCGTACCACACGCGCTCATTGTCCGGAATCTGTCGTCCAACAAAGAACTGCTCACAACGGTTAATCTATGGTAGTAGATCTTCCTTACCGTCGTACGTCGGGAAGGTGAGCTTGTAGTAGCGTGGAATCGGGCAGCCATCAACTCGGCCGCTTGATGCATCATGTTGGCCGCCGCCGGGGTTGGTGTTGATGACGAGCCCCGGGCGACGAGAACGCCGTGTCGAGTGTAGCAACTAGCTCCGACGGCACCGGTGTGGAGGAAGACGCGTAGATGTCCTTGACGGCCTTGTGGGCCGCCTTCCTCGCGTCGCGGCGACGTTGCTCCTCCTCCATGCGCTTGGCGGATTCCGCGTCGGGCCCGTCCCAACGCTTGGCCTACTTTTGGACGGTGGCGGCAAGCGATTCGATGGCCTCCGTGTTCTCGCCCGTCGCCTTGAGGATGGTGTCGATGTTCTTCTCCATGGCGGTGTCATCGCTCCTTCTAGAGCTTCTAGAACGTCGGGATGTCGGACGGCGCGGATTCCTTGGGATTGCTCATGGCAGCGGTGGCGAAGGGATCACCTAGTCTCTAGATACCGGATGTTAAGGTACACCCTCACCCTAGCTAGGGCAAGGTGCGGCTGTCGCTGCTAGGGTTGCGGCAAGGGGGAGAGAGGGCGCGCGGCAGGGAGGCGGGGGCGGCGTGCGCAGAGAGGAGAGAGGAGGGGCTGCGGCAGCAGAGGTAGCAAATAAGATCTCTTTATTGCCTAATGAGATCGGGTACAATACCCCTGTTTATATAGGGGAGATCCTAACTTGACCACTACTCCAACTTGGAGATATTCCAAACCTATTACAACTCAAACTTCCTAATCAAACCTCGACTTCCTAAACTTGATCCGTAACGGTTGGTCCATCCTAAGCCCGGAACAGAGCTCGGGGAACTTGATCCTCCCAAGGGGCTTGGTGAGCGGGTCTACGAGCTGATCGTTGGTGTTGCTTGTTCATGAAAAAACAGGATTCCTCGCCAAAGCTAGGGCGGACTTGTTGTCCACTCTAAGGTCCATTGCTACGGTGTCTCACCGAGCAATCGAGCAAACTAGAGCACCCGAGTCGAGGCGCCGGAAGCCTCTACGTACTCGGCCTCGCAATTGGACAGGGCCACCACCGGCTGCTTGACCGATCGGCGGCTAAGAGACACTTGCCAAGGAAGAAAAGAATCCCGCTTGTGCTCTTGCTAGTGTTGATGTCGCCGGCATGGTCGTTGTCGCCGTACCCGACAAAGTGTGCCCCTCCCGGACACCTTAGGTAGTAGAGACCGTGATCGAGAGTCCCTACAACATAGCGGATGATCCTCTTTACGGCTCGCTGGTGCTCCGTCGTTGGTCGCTTTATGAACCGATTAAAGTAGCCGACGGGGAACGCCAAGTCCGGTCTCGTGTGTGTGAGGTAGCAAAGGCTCCCCACAAGACGTCGATACTCGCGTAGGGTCCACCTCCTCGGCCGTCGTCGTCGCGACTCGGCTCGAGCCTCTCCTCCATCGAAGTGAGGGTTGGGTTGCGGTCGGTGAGCCCGAGCGAGCTCAACGATGCACTTGGCGTAGGCGGTTTGTCGAAGCGTGACCCCGAAGTCGTCCTGGTGCACCTCGATCCCCAAGTAGAAGGAGAGAGGCCCCCGGTCACTCATTTGGAAAGACGCCTTCGTCTCTTCCTTGAATGCGGCCACCTCCGCATGCTTGATGCTGGTGATCACCAAGTCGTCAACGTAGACACCCAGCAACAAGACACTTCCTCTAGTGCCCCGCCGGTAGACGGCCGCCTCGTGTGGCCTTCGCTCGAAGCCCATCTCCTTGAGCGTGGAGTCCGGCTTTGCGTTCCATGCCCTCGAGGCCTGCCGCAAGCCGTAGAGGGCCTTACGTAGACGTAGCACCTTGCCCTCCTTGCCGGGGATAGTGAATCCCGACGGTCGGTGCATGTAGACCTCCTCCTTCAAGTCGCCGTTGAGGAATGCCGACTTGACATCCATGTGATGGACACGCCAACCCTCCCGAGCGGCTAGCGCAAGGAGTCGCACGGACTCCATCCGTGCTATGGGAGTAAAGGCATCGTCAAAGTCGATCCCCTCCTCGTCGCACAAAGCCGTGTGCTACCAAGCGAGCCTTGTGCTTGACGATAGCACCGGCTTCATCCCTCTTCGGCTTGTACACCCACTTAAGGGTGATCGCACGGTGACCACGAGGGAGGTCAACAAGGTCCCAAGTGTGACTCTCCGAACCGTGCCCATCTCCGACTACATCGCAGCATGTCGGCCGCGTTCCTCTCGGCCTCCGCAAAAGACCGAGGCTCACCATCATTGCACGCGAGGTGCGGCTGATCGTCGAGAAGATCCCGCATCGTACGGTACCGCAGCTGGCTCATTGTTGTGGTACCCGTCAATACGCTCCTCGTCATAGGAGAGTGGTGTTGCAAACTCCATCGGGCTGTGCTCGACATGTGCTCGGTGTCCGTAGACGTGCTCGGGGAAGTGGTTGTCGGTGTCGGAGAGCCGGAGTTTCCGGTGTAGCAAGCGCCGGAGTCGGTGGAGGCTCGGGACTCGGGTTAGGCATGCTTGATGAGGAGGAACCGCCTACTCCCCTAGCTCCCTCGATGTGGTTGTATTTGACGGTGAAGTCGTACGTTGGGGTCGAGCCATCGTCCACCGCCTTGTCCCCTACCCATCCACCTTTGCTTGAGGAGGGTCGGGGCCATCCCCACAACCGTCCGGTTGCACCGTTTGATGACGGCGTCTCGTTGCATGCTCGTACGGCGAGGAATAGTGGTGCTGAATGCCCTCATCCCTTCGGTACGACGTGAACTCTATCGCCGTGAATTCGCCGCCGTTGTCGGTGTGCAGCACGCGCAGCTTGCGGCTGCACTCCGCCTCCGCTGCGGCCTACGCACGCCCGATGGCGTCCACCGCCTCTCCCTTGCTGCCGAGGACCACCACCCACATGTAGCGGGAGAGGTTGTCGACTCGGCGAGAAGAAACGTCGTCCTCTTGGTGTGGCCGGTGTCACGGGGCCGCACAAGTCCCCGTGCACGAGCTCCGGTCGCTCCTTGGCTCGAAAGCTCGTCCGTCGGGAAAGGGAAGCCGCCTCGCTTCATCGGGATGCGGACGTCGCAGAACCGCTCCGCATGGTGAAGGCACGGTAGGCCTCACACTAACTCCTTGGCACCGAGCTGCTTCGAGCCTCGAAGTGAAGGTGCCCGAAGCGCTTGTGCCACCGCCACGCTTTGTCATCCCGACGAGCGGCGAGGCGGAGGGGATGTGCTACCCGCACGTAGAGGATGTAGAGTCGATTTGCACCTCTCGATACCCCGATAATGAGGCGACGACGGCGTCCCAAATTGTCATGACTCCGTCATCGACCACCACACGCGAACCGCTCTCATCCATCCGTCCCAAGCTGATGATGGAGTTCTTCAACGCGGGGATGTAGTAGACTCCGGTGAGCAACATGTGCTCACTAGACTTGGCGTTGAAGGTGACGGAGCCGACGCCGTTGATCTCCACGTCGGAGGCGTCCCCAAACTTGACGGTGCCTCGGACGCCGGAGTTGAGCTCGGTGAAGAACTTCTGCCGACCGGTCATGTGGCCGGTGGCACCGGTGTCAAGGCACCACCCATTGATCTTGTCGCTGCCGGAGTCGTCGCGAGGAAGGCATGTGCCTTCGGCTCGTCAAGGTGGTCGAGAGCTGCTGCGGCCGATGCCGCTTGAGGTAACTCGACGCTCGCAGGTCTAGGAGCAGAGGCGCCCCCTCCTCCTCCACCCGTGCAACTTGGGCCTGGCCACGTTGTAGCTGTCGACAGCCCTTTTGGCCCAATGGCAGGTTTGCCACGGTTCTGGCTGGTGTCGCCCGATGCGCTTGTCGGTGGTGCTGCCCGGGCGCCTCCACGGGCCTTGCACAACTTGCCGCGCTTGTGGCCACCTATCCAGGAAGAAGGCTCCCCCTTCTTCGGTGACCCTGGCAGGCCTCTCACTGCTCTCGAATGAGGAGGAGCTTCCCACCAATAGTGATGGCCCCGGAGTGATGCTGTGGCTCATCGTCGTCAACGACCTTGAGGCGACCTACATGGTGGAGAGGTCTAGCAGAGACTCGATCGAGCGAGCGATCTGCTTGTACCTCTCGGGGACGCAGTAGAGGAGCGTCTCGATAGCTCGCTGCTCGTCATAGGTGCCGTCACCGAACTGCACCACCTTTTCCAGCAAGGTGCTGAGACAGAGCAAAATCATCAATGTCCTCGACCTGGTTTGAAGGCTAGGTTCTCCCATTGCTTGCGGAGTGCCTGCAGTGCGGACTTGTGGGCAGGGTCGCTGCCAATACGCGTCGCAGCGATGGACTCCCAAGCCTCCTCGGTAGTCCGCTTCCTGGAAAGCGAGAACTGCATCTCGAACAGGACTGTAGCGATGAGAACATCCAACGCCTGACGATCCTCGTCGTAGTTAACATCGCCGTACCGACTGCGTCGCACATGTGCCGTACCTGGAGCCTTATCTGCACCATAACAACCCACACGACATAGTTGGTCTTGGTGAGGGTAGGCCACCCGCCGTCGGGGCCAACTTCCCTCACCACGGCCTGCAAGCCGCGGTGACCATGGTACCGGTCTGGGGAGGGAGAGCCATGCTGCCTGTGAAGGTCGCGACCTCCGTCGACCCGACCGTCACCGGGAGCGTCCATGCCTGTCTGGGCTGCCGCCACCATGCCCGTGGGAGTGCACGGCTGCCCACTGCGCTACCCGCTCTCGTCTCGCCTCCGATTCGTGCCCGAGCTCTCCGTTGATGCTGCGACCAGCGGAGACAGAGCTGCCGCACGTGCTGCATCCGCCGCTGCTGCTGCGTCGGCCTCTGCCCTTGCTGCTGCCAACTCCGCTGCCGCCAACCTTGACGCCCTTTCTGCCCTTGCAGCGGCTGCTGCCGCCGTCCTCTCGTGTTCCTCTGCCGCAGCAAGCTCAGCGTCCTGCCGCCACCGCTCGCTCGAGGCGACCGAATGCTGAATGTCCTGTGGACATGGTCCGCCATCAGAGGGCTGCTACTTGGGGAGGAGGCTGCCTGCGATGAGCTGCTGCTTGTCTGTGCAAGGAACGGGCAAGAGCCGGGACAACCGGTGTCCCTGCTGCTGCTGCTGCTGGTCGAGACACTTGGGAGGGAGAGGAGCAGGAGATGGTCAAGTTGCAGGATAGGATGGCTCTGATACCATATGTTAGTAGCAGAATTTTCACTCATTGAGAGATGACACTAGGAGAGTTGTGGCAATTTTCTGTTTTCTTCTCACACAAATGTCATACCTGCAGAGAGGTTGGGGATACATATTTATAGCCAGCTAGGCAGCCTGGCATATGCTAGATGCTAAGATGCTAGTCTAGTCTAAAAGCTGGTCTAAGATGCTGTCCTTAACAAGGAGCAGCAGTTAGGATGCTGTCCTAGCAAGGACCAACGGTTAGAGATGCTGTCCTAGCAAGGGCCAACAGTACACTTAACAACACAAGGGCTTGACCGGGAGTAACAAGACTTATTCCATCACATATTGTTAGGTTATGTGCAGCAGGGTGAATAGCTGGTGCAGTTGAGCGTGTGTGTGCTTATTGGGCTGTATCAAATGTTGGCCCAGGATGTCTCGAAGTTGTATCCAACTTTTTTTTTTATTTTTCTGGATACGCTTCAATTGCGTATCGGTTATGTATCCCAACCTTATCCCTGTTGATTGACATTTCGGACATGGATATGGCACCTCCCTCATGTATCCGTGCAACATAGTCTATGTAGGGAATAGTTTCTTAAGAGTCAACTCATCTCAATCAATCAATGAAGAAACATATCTCCTAAGTCATCATTCTCTCTCAACCTCTAGGCAAAGTATAAGGCCTAATAATCCATCCACATTACACTGCACCATGTTTTATTCATGTACTCTCCTGTCCCAAAACAGGTGCTTTTCTGGGTTTGATTGACTGTATTTTCTTCTTGACTTAACTAATGGTTTTGACAAATTCAATCAACTTTAAGATTTGCCATAAAAATATTTTCACGATATATAATTTGCATGTTTTTTAGAAACGTTATAATTGCATGTTATACAAGATATAAACACAATAAAAAATACCCAGAAATAGTCTTTCAAATAGAAGGTGTGATTTTCTCATCCATTTATTCGTTATTGTTAAACAGTGAGTTCCAATCGCATTCAGCTTCTGTAACTTGCGAACACACGCAGCACATACCTAACCTGGTTGGTTGGTTGTCTGTTTGTAGATATGAATACTATTTTGCATTGTTGCGAGACTTTCCAGAAGTACAGTTTACTCTAAATGGAGGTATAACTACTATAGATCAAGTAAGTGATCGTTGTTTGTTGCAGAAATTTACATCATTTGAAAATTCACCATCTCATTTTGAGTGGTGCCATCCTATAATTGATATTTTCATGAAATCTCTGAGCAGAGTGACTACCTCTAAATTTTGGTGGATCCTTTTTGTGGTTATAGAACAAGCAGGCTATATATTTAATTCAAGAAACTCTAGTAACATTATTGGATATGTAATAATCATTATTGCCTTACGAGTTTTGTCTTCCTCTGTACAGATGAATCTCTGTCTAGTTACGCGTCAGTTGTATCCAAACCTGCTTAGACTGAAATTTATGCACTATATCCTGTGAATCGCTCCCTCCGGAGGGCATAAAACTTGTCTTGTACTCCAGTGAACTATATATTACATTTTAAAGCATATACATTCTGGAGTTGAGTCTAAATAAAAAATATTGACATCTGAAATTTAATTAATTTTACTTTGTGAAGGTTTTAGTGTAGATCTTTTGATTTATTGCAGGTTAGTGCATCCATAAGGCAAGGTGCACATCGAGTTATGGTTGGCCGGGCTGCTTATAATAAGTATATGTCTTGTATTGAAAAAAATTGTACTTTCTAGTTTGCATATGAAAATGAAAAACCAAATGTCAATTCTACAGTCCATGGAACATGCTGGGACATGTGGATGAGGAAATCTATGGGATGCCAACAACATCTGTTTCTCGTCGCCAGGTTTAGCATATGAGATATATTTGTTTTAACTACTGGCCATTTTCCTTTTTGGCTGAACCCTCTATTTTCAGATCCTTGAGAGCTACCAGGTTTATGGTGATTCTATAATTGGACAGCACGGCCCAAGTAGGCCAAATGTGAGACAACTTGTCAAGGTATGAATTAAATTTAGTTGACAAGAAATAGCAACCTTCGGATTTTATGATCAAATGATGATTTAAACTCTGACCAGTAAAAAACTAAAATCTTCAGTCAATACCGTTCTTAAATGCTTAGTTGTTTCATTTTTAAAGTAACATGACTTGGCGCTCTGCATAAACAACAACAACAACAACAACAACATAGCCTTTTATCCCAAGCAAGTTGGGGTAGGCTAAAGAAATACACGTGTGGCTTCATAATTTACACAAAAACATTGGTATAATTTGTGCTATGTTTTAGTTTTATTTCAGAAACATGACTAAATGATTTGCTACCTGTATTAGTCTTTCCAATATTTTTGTACATCCGAAATTATGCAAACATGTACTTCATTTCCATATTTGATAATGGTTGAGACAATCAATTGGTTTTTGACAACAGCCATTGCTGCACTTATTCCACTCTGAACCTGGCAATAGCCAGTGGAAACGCAAAGCTGACTCTGTATTGCGTCATTGCAAGGTAAGTTAACAAAATTACAACACTATCATTTCTTTCCAACAAATGTTGACAAAATCAAGTGTTGCATACCTAAAGAATAAATGCAAAAAAAAAAAAAAAAAAAAAGAGATTGAAGTGGTAAATGCAAAAAATGAGAATAGTGCAAGTGTTGTAGATCCCATATGAGCACGATAATAATCATCTCAGGATTATCTGTAGCCTCATTATCTCACAGATCGAAGTTGTGCTAGGACAAGAGAGTTGATCAACCAGTGGGTTGATCCACGACCTTTTCGGTTTTATGAGTGCAAGTCTGATCTGAATCCTAAAGATTATGTGCACACAATTGGAATATGTCTTAAGTGATCTTGTAGTATTGTGCCGTTCTTTTTTATCTTACTAAATAAGTGTTAGGTGTTGAACTATACAAAATAGGTTCCTCCGGAAAGGTGATATGCCATGCTACGTAAGAATAAGAGGAAGACAAACTGTATATTGTCCACTATTGATGAGTGACCCGTCACAACGAACCACATTAATAAGCAACATTGGGTAGTGGCAACAAATCAAGGACACATCAGCATCAGATTTTGGCAAGAAACCAAGGACAAAGCAAGTGGTGGTGTAGGTTGGGTCTGCATTGGCTGAGGTTCGACTAGTCAGGTTATGGCTGATGACAGCGAGGATGGTGTAGGACTAATCCTGGACCGCTGGTGCAGGGATGACTAGTATGCTCCCTAATATTTGATGTACTAGTAATTCGCTGTGAAATCCTTATGGTTAGTTGCTTATCATGAGAGTAGCCAAGAGAATGTTTTGAGGTTAAACAACAGCTGAAAGGTAAAATCCATAAAATTTAAACTCGGTCGAAATTATAGCATATCGTTTCATGTAGAGGTCATTGTCTACATCCTTTACAAATAAGCCTTTATTTACACGGGAAAGCATTATTTGTTACAGTTTTTCTTATGCATGCTTACTGTCACATGTCACCTTTTTTTTATTTTTCAAAATCAATGTCCTTAAATGGTAATAGATTAATTATGACTTTTTCTTATGTGCAGACCGTTAAATCATTTGTGGAAGAGACTCTTGACGCAATACCAGATTCTGTTCTTGATAAATCAATAACCAGGGAACCATCCAGTGAGGAAGAGTATTTTGCTAATCTGGATTCTCTGTTGCCGCCAAGGTATGCAACATTGAAAGCTATGGAAGTCCAAAACTTGTAGCTGCGTCCACTTGACGAGATTGATAGTGGGAAATCTGAAAGATAGAAACCTCCAAGCGTGCTGAGTTATTGTTGATATAGATGCATCAAATTTTAAATTTGTGGAAACTGTTACACGTAACTCTAGCCACTCGAGCACCATAAGGTTTAGGGGCAAAACCCCTTTCTGGTTGGTTGTCAGTGTAACATGGCCTCTGCCATCTCAGTTAACTAGGCATATCAGCTAGTGTATTGTTCATCTCAATCACGTTTCTTGTGTCTAGAGATGATCAATATTGTAATGATACAATATACATGATTTATTTAGATATAGCTAAATGTTAAACAAATTCACTATTTTCATCGCTTTCTAGTGTGTGCTTTACTTGTGATTGTTTCTTAAAACCAGCTGTAGTCACTAAAGAGTATCACTTTGCGTTCAAGTAATCAAACTTCTTAAATATTGTGCCACGGGATGAATTTATATATTGTTGCAAATATTATAATAGTATAAACTAATACTTGAAATTAAATAGCAAAAAAATAATATGGCGAGAATAAATAAAGTTGTGCTGGCAAACGTTTAATCCTTTTTTTTTTGAAGGCGTACTCGAAATATATTAATCATTGAAAACAGAGTACATGAGAGGAGATTATCCCCTGATTACAAGCAAATTCCCTTGAGCTACGGGACTGAGAGCAGTAGGAAGCTTATGAGCTTTAACATTGAATTCTGCTGAAGCTAACCTCATGAAAATGTCATTACAAGAAAATTGAGGTAGTGTGTGTTATGTGCTTGAATTTGCAACAAGGGAGAGAGAATTGAGGAGGCGATTAGCTAGCAGAGGTGCGGCTGCTAGGGGGAGAGAGAGTTTTAGGGTTTTACCCCTTTAAACCTACTTAATCTTTATTGATGAATCCCCTCTCTTTATATGGGGAGGGTTTATAAAAGTGGGCTATCTAGGTTGGGCCTTGGCCCATTACATTTAATTAACTAAAGAATTTAATCCCTAATAACCCTAGGGCGACGGCTATAGTGGCGACCGGCCATAACATCTCCTCCCGCCTAGAGAATCAACTCGTCCTCGAGTTGGAACGCCGGATAGAGCTCCCGAACCGTTGAGACATTCTCCCATGAAGATTATGTATCCGGTAAATCCTTTCATTTAAGTAAAACCCGAACAAAGCCACGGTATAGCCTTGAACGAAGCGCCTTTTCCGGAGTTGGAGTAACTCGACCTTCGTGTAGAGGCGGTAGCGGAGGAATATCATCCGGTGGAGTACCATAGAACTTTTTCGAAGCCCGACATGGAACACATTATGAATTCTAGCACTTGCTGGAAGTTCCGGACGATAAGCAACTTTTCCAATTTTCTCGGATATTTTATACGGTCCATAAAACTTAGGAGATAGCTTGCCTTTGGGCTGAACCGCAATAGATATCGCCGTGCGCGTCAAGAGACGAAGCCACACCCAATCGCCCACTGTAAAAGAAATCTCTCGTGTGTTTGGCATTATAGTATTGTTGGGCATATTGTTGGGCTTGGAGAAGACGATCCCCGATAGATGCCAAAAATAAGTCACGCTCCTCTAAAAGAGTATCCACCGACGGAACACGAGCAATTGCAACATCATAGGCTCTTAAAGTTGGAGGGTCACGGCCATATACCACTCGAAACGGACTCTCCTTGAGAGATGAATGATATGAAGTGTTGTAGCAATATTCAGCCCAAGGAAGCCAACGAAGCCAACCCCGAGGTTTATGTGACATCCCTCCGGGACACCCGGGAATCGGAACGGAGGGACACTCGACGAAGCGAGTTACAACGAGTGTATCATCTCATACAAGCCGAATATATACATCATGGTATAATACAACCAGGTTTTCGAAATACAATCATTCGTGCGAGCGGAAAACTTAATTATTATTGAAGTTTAACAACCTACGAGTATTGCAGCGGAAACTTGTACTTTGAACAACAACACACTACTAGCGTGATGTACCGAGCCCGTCGTACATCACGATCCTCCTCGCTCAGGACGTCGGGATTTGTTCCCACTTGAGGGAACCACCCTCGGGCACCTGCTCCACTTCAGGGAACTACCGTGACGGTCGTGGACGTACGACTCGGATCCCGAAAAACATAACGAACAAACCTTGAGTATTCTAATACTCAGCAAGACCGACCCGTCAACATGGCACGCTAAGGCCGACGCCTAGTATGCAAAGACTTTCCGGCTGTGGGGTTTACTCCTTTGCGAAAACAGCTTTAAAGGTTGGATCCTTACTTTCAAAGTTTTAGCTCAGCATTAAGTTTATTAACCTCTAGGTTTGCAGTCTATCACTATTGCAATCAAGTTTGCAGGAAAAGATAAATTCCAAACAACAATCCTTTCATTCCTCTTCCTTCATCTTCCAGTTGATTAACTACGATGTGACACGGTGAACAAGCGGTACTCATTACTACGAGGGACAGCGATTCGAATCGATTTCACCAGCTGGGAAAACCCGTTTACACGGCGTATACGCACCCCTTTGGTCGCATACGACAACCTTTCACGCTAATTCCTGGCAGTGGCCGGGTTAGTCTCCCATCCGCCCGAGAACCCGGGGACCCCACGCGATACCCGTCCTCGACGTTATCCGTGAGCGACCATCCATTCCTCTCCCTTTGAGACATGAGGCCTCACCTCATTCTCCGACCAATTAGGGGATGGGCTACGTCCAACCGCCGTGGCAATTAGGTTACATCGGCTTCCCGGCCCCATAAACACCGGTATGTAAATCGGTACGTTCAAATACTTGCTCGACAAGGCCAACAACGGTACGGTCCTTGAACGACACGGACGGGGCTACCACCTTGCAAGACCTCGTCTTTGCCCTTTCTCCTACGGGGCCCGTCCGGTCTCAATTTCATCTTCATCTCCATCTTTAACTTCAACTCGAACGATAACAAACAACTTAAAGCCTCCATGCTTTAAGATCGGACCGTACTCAGCTCGCGAGTGTGCTCAGCACCACTCGACTTCTACCGTAGCCCCGTGAATTAAGCGTAGCATCTATCGAGACACAACACCAACATGGAATAAACAGGTAACATAGGGATCCTACTCATGCATCTAGGGTGTCAATCAATTCCCGTAACCTAATGCACAATCACGACACAATTATCGTGATAAAAGAAAAGACTTTAAAAACATGGGTGGGATGCACCGGGCTTGCCTTGATTCGAGTCGGGGTTAGCTTCCTCGATGTGCTTGGTCGACTTCGAAGCTTCCGTCTCCTTTCTCGACCTCGGACGGAACCTCGATCACGCTGGAACCTAGGTCGACCAACAATACGTCGCGAATGACAACCATGCATGCATGAATGTTCA
Organism: Chloris gayana; assembly: GCA_031894775.1. NCBI lineage: Eukaryota > Viridiplantae > Streptophyta > Magnoliopsida > Poales > Poaceae > Chloris > Chloris gayana. Next base: position 119,821 of record JAUNZO010000044.1, read on the forward strand.
TGAGATGATGTGCAATGATGGAATTAACCAAGGTCGTTAATTAGCCATTAATCATTACTTAAATCCATTACTTTGCAATTAGTAATTAACAATTAATCATGTTCGTTAAGCAATAAGTAACAGCTGATCATGCTCATTAATTATTGCTTAACCAAGGTCATTACTTAAAAATTAATCATTAATCTTCTTCATTAGTTAATGATTAACCAGGTTCATCCATTAATAATTAATCATGTTTTAAACAACAATAATAAGTGCTTAACAACAGGTGATAACGCTTAAGCTATTAATTTGGGATCACATGAAATGACGGTGTTTATGTTGAATTTTGGAAAACAGTTTTCACAAACACTTTCGTCTGCAAGTATCCTTAATTTTTAAAGAAATTTATTTTTCAAAAACAAAGTATAATTAGCATAAAATAATAGGTTACATTAACTAAAGAAAGGTACTTAATCAAACTATGAAATTATAATTTCTCAAAATAGGTATTTGAATACATAATTAAATAGAGAATAATTTTAGGAGTCTAATGAACTTTGTTTGATATTTTTTTGATTTTTCCTGAATTTTCTATGAATTTTCGAAGTTTGCATTAAATCTGAAAATAGATAAATTCGAAAAGGAATAATGAGCCATTAACACCCATTGGGCCGAAAGGCCAGGCCCATCCGGCACTCAAGGCCCGATCACCCGACCCGACCCGGCCCAAGAGCCGCGCGCGGCCCAAGTGCCGGGGCGCGGCGGACATGGCCGCGGCGGCCGGAGACGGCGCCGGAGGAGGTGAGGCGGGTGGTTATTTGGTCCTGGCGACTCCACGCAACACGGGGATACGCGCGGTGGGGTCCACGGCGGCTGGGGTGACCGGAAAAGACGCCGGCGGCGAGCAAAGGCCGGAACACGGCTCCGGCGAGGCCTAGGGGTCGACGTGGTGCACGAAAATTAGGGGAAAAATATGGGAAGCATCCACGAGACATGAGCAATGGCGGCACGGCGACGGTTTACCTTGGAGCCGGCCGGAGGGGGAACTTCACCGGTGAGACCGAGGCGGACCGGCCGTCGTACTTGGAAAAGATGATGAAATTCACGACGATTTGTGAACGAAACACCGCAATCCCCGGCCCGTGCGTGGGAGCAGAGGTTGCGCCACCATGGAGTCAACAACCTTGAGTGGAGACGCCCGAGAGAGGAAGAATTTCTCCGCGCGGTGGGGGAGGCTCGCCGGTGCGCGGCCGTGCGGACCGGCTCGATTCCTTTGGTTCGGGGTGGTCGAGCTCACCCGGTGGCTATTGATGGGTGTGGTGGGGTGTCACGGAGTGGGTGGCGGCTTTGGTTGGACCGGGAGGGGCCGGAGGCGGCTTGCCGGTGGGATGCGAGGAGGTGGCGGTGCTTCAAATAAAAGGGAAACGAGAGAGGAGAAGGAGATGGCTCGGCTTTTATCCTCAATTGCGGAAGGTGGAGGTGGCGGCGAGCCGCTGCGTGGTGCCAGCTGCGGAGGACGCGCGGCCGGGAGAGCTTCCAGGCGGCGTGGAGGAGAGGCGGTGCGGGCCGAGGCGGTTCGGAGGGAAAGAGAAGGAAGAGATCGCTCGTGGGTCTGCTCTCAAAATTTTGCACCAAACCCCCTCGATTTTGGGTAAATTGAAACACGCCTTTCCAAGACCCGAAAAATTTTACGAAAAATACAGGGATGTATTTGAAAGTATTTTAAACCTTTTTCATAATAAAACCAGGTTGAGATTCCAAACTTCTTTCGAATTACAAATTCCAAGATAAATTAACAAAAGAAGCTTTGTCTATTTCTTGCAATTATTTTCACAAAGCAAATAATTTCCGGATAGTTTTGTAAATCTTTATTTATGATATTTGAGCCAAAGAAAATGTTAAACATGAATTCTCTTCTTATTTTATTTCTTTTTAAGCACTTTCTTTCCTTTGCTCTCTATTTAGTTTGATATTTTATGTGAAATTCTTTATCACAAAAGTAAATATTTTCATAGATGCACATGATGACATGCTCATGAATGCCATGAACATGCACTTTTGTATTTAGGGTTGTTACGAGTTTATCCCTCGTCAAGCAGCGTAGATACATAAAAAATAATTTTGTTGGTTACCTTTGATTGACCATCCGTTGGAGGGTGATATGCGGAGCTCATCTTCAAATGTGTACCAGAGAGATGGAACAATTCCTTCTAAAAGGTACTTGTAAATATAACATCACGATCACTTACAACCGAACGAGGCATGCCGTGAGTCCGACAATCTCATCAAAGAAAACTTTTGCAACTCGTAGTGGTCGTATAAGGATGGGCCAAAGGAATGAAATGAGCATATTCTCGAGAACTCGTCTACCACGATAAGAAGGACTCGATTTACCTCCCAAATCTGATTGGCAACCTCTAAATTCGTAGCCGTCCGCCAGGATGAAGATGAGATGTCTTATTGCATCGACAAACCAAACAGATCTCGAACATAATCCTAAAAAATACGTCGGGCGTTGGGAACATGAAAATCAGTCCGAAGCCTATGAAGTGTTTTCTCGAACTCCCTCATGAGAAGTACCATGAATATACTCCAAAAGTTGTGGCGAAGTGGGCAGGATGCATGAATATATATTTTCCGATTATAAAGAATAAATTCTTGATTGCATGACCATGGTGCTGAAAGTTTACCTTGTTGAATACGTAAGAGTAGTATACCCATCTCGTTATCGGAAAGAATAAAATGGCTCAAGTCGGAGAAAAAAAATCAAAGGTGGGAACCGACATGGCCATCAAAGAAGCATCTGCGAAGCGCATCTAGAGAGAGCATCGACCACCACATTAAGGCGTCCCGGACGATATTCCACCGAAAAATCACACCCTAACAATTTGCTGAGCCACTGTGTTTGTGGAATGGTGGCGAGGCGTTGGTCCAGCAAATACTTAAGGTTGTAATGATCGGTTCGAATCACAAATTCGTGCCCCCATAGATAGGGACGCCGGTGTCGGACGACCGGACTAACCCAATAAGTTCCATCTCATAAGTAGCAAGAGAGGTATGTCGAGGTTCCATAGGTCTGCTGAAAAAGGCCGGAGGACCTTGTCCTTGATGTAGTATCGCACCAAAACCTTTTCCTGAAGCATCACATTCCACAAGTAAAAAGTTTGGAAAAATCGAGGCGAGTAAGTACCGGTCTTGAAGATAGGGCAGTTTTCAGCTTATTAAATGCATTTGCCTCCGAAGTCCAAATAAAATTGTCCCGCCGCAAGAGCCGTGTCAATGGTTTAGCAATGATACCATATTCCTTTATAAACTTACGATAATATGCAGCAAGACCCAAAAATCCACGAAGATCCCCGACCGATCGAGGTTGTGACCAAGCTGTGATTGCCTCAAGTTTGGCGGAATCCATTGCCACACCTTGAGCCGAAATAATATGACCCAAATAGCCAACAAAGGAAACTCCAAACAAACATTTAGATTGTTTAAGAACTAATTGATGAGCTCGAAGGGCCCGAAATACCTGTTGAATGTGCTTGAAGATGATCCGACCGGGAGCTACTGTAGATTAATATATCATAAAAAAATAAAACGAATTTCCTTAGAAAAGGCCCAAAACATCATTCATCAAAGCTTGAAAAGTAGACGGGGCATTCGTTAAGACCAAGAACTCAAAGTGGCCATGATGTGTGCGAAAAGTTGTTTTATCAATATCATCCGGATGCATACGCACTTGGAAATATCCCGAGCGTAGATCCAATTTGGAAAAGAATCGGCCCCAAATAATTCATCAAGTAATTCATCAACAACCGGAATAGGAAACTTATCTTTAATGGTGTTGTCGTTGAGGTCGTGATAATCAATGCAAAAGCGCCAAGAATTATCCTGCTTTCGAATGAGCAGCACCGGGGACGAATGGGCTGATGTCGTATCTTATAATTCCCTCGTTGAAGCATGTCACGACATTGCCTCTCAATCTCGTCCTTTTGTAGCCGAGGATAACGGTAAGGCCGTACAACAATAGCTTTAGTTGGGTCTTTGAGATGAATTCGATGACCGGCGAGAGATCGGCAGTCCTCCGGGCATAGAGAAAATATCTTGGAAGGAGTGGAGTAGTGCCGGTAACAAATTGGGAGAAGACCCATCCATGGAGAATGATAATGGGTAAGTGCTCCCACGACCTCTCCAAAGATTTTCTTTGTTGTGCGCCAAAACTTCATGGTCAGCTGCTGGAAATACGGATAATAGGGCCCAAGGAACCGAGCCACTCGGACACCAAGTACAATATCGAAACCACCCAGGCCAATGGTATAACAGTCGATGTAGAACTGTTCCTGGTTGATTGAGATCTAGAGGTTACGGCAGCAGCTCATGCTAGCAACTCGAGCGCCGTTAGCTACAGCCACATTAACCCCGGATGAAATAGGATACACGAGTAATTGCTGAGTAAGACAAGTATCCAAATTAATGAAGTTGTGAGTCGAGCCCGAGTTGAGAAGAACGGTAACGAGGCAATCCATGATGCGAGCGTCCATCCGCATGGTCCGGTGCGAATTACGCCCGTAACGAGCATGGGAGATTTGAATAGGCCCCGAATCCTGTGGCTGTGGTAGAGCTGGAAGTGTCCGAGCAAAATCTTTTGCTAATGCAATAGCTGCGTTCAAGCACGGTGCTTGGCGAAGTTCAAGTTCAATTTTGAGGAGATCCGTTGTCGGTGTTCGAACCACCGGCGGTAGAATTTGTCCCGGGATTACGCGTTTTAGGCCGGATGGTACACAAGGGAAGACACGAAGGATTTAGCTGGTTCGGGAAAGCTCCCTACGTGAAGTTGCGGTTTCCCGTCGAGGGGATTCCGTCGGGCCCGTCGGGGACAACTTCATCAATCCGTGCGGTCGCCCTCGGTTGGGACCCGAAACCGTTCGCCGGGTTCCGGGGCTCGATGCCTCTCTACGGTGAGATTCCTCTTAGTCGAGGTCGACTCGGACTCGAACGTGTCCGGTCGATGCCCGTTGCGCTCGTACGCATGGGTCGCGGTCGCTAGGTGGACCCATCGACGTCACTTCCGGCTCGGTTTTGAAATGCTCGAGGCGGTTGTCGAACCCTTTCGATAGGGCCAGCCTTAGAACCTCGGCTAGGTGGGGCCGTCGAGATAGTTTTCGATCCCTTATGCCCGCTTACCTTCGAGGTCGAGCCTCGGGTTGGTCGAGTTCCGAGGTCGGGCACTTGACCTTGAAGGGGGTTGGTTGGGAGTCGAGGGACCTCCTCGGGCGTCTGCCCTTTCTCACCTCTGCCCGCATGTGAGAGAATCCGAAATGACAGGGGTACGGAGGGGAGCGTGGGAGTTTTACCGTCTCGGCTTCCATGGTTTGGGGATCGAGGCGCGTTCTCATCCATTGCCGGCGTGTAGTGGTGGGCTCGCGCGGTGCGGATTCGATTTCCGCTCGGTAGTGGCGGGGCCCGCATAATTAGTACGGGCCGTGGAGCTGTAGACCCGGAGAGAGTGGCATGAAAACCGGAGCGGAGGAGTTAATAAATTTTACCGGGGTGGTAGCAATCGTGGGACCCGCAACGGAGCCGAGGCGTCGTGGCCGCCGCGCGCCGCGAGTCGCCCATTTAAGCCGCCGCCGCCGTGGCCTTTCGTTTCCATGCGCCATCGCCTTCCTTGCCTTCACCTCTCCAAGCCCTAGCCTTCGTCTTCCTTGCGCAGCCCCCGAGCCCTTACGCCCTCGCTTCCGCCATGTCGACCTGGACACGCTCCATGACGACGAGAGCCGACCTCGACCGGTTGGTGGCACGGGGCCTGCTGCGCGAGCGCGGCCTTGATAGGTGGTGGAGGCTCCCGGGCAACGAGCCACGCCCGGAGCTGCCTTAGGGCTACGTGGTCTCGTTTTTGCACTTCCACGAGCGCGGTCTAGGGACGCCGGGGAATGATTTCCTGCGGGCGATGATGTTCCGTAATCATCCGGAGCTTCACCACCCGAACCCTAACGGGATCCGGCAGTTGAGCACCTTTGTTGCTCTCTGCGAGGGTTTCTTGGGAACGCCGGCCAACGTTGACCTGTGGAGGTATTACTTCCGCATCAAACTCTACCGAGGCGGAACTCCATGGGCGAGGAAGTTCCCGCGCACGTCGGTTGCGCGGGGATCGTGATGAAGAAGGATCGGTGGAGAGACTACATCATGGTGACTACTCCCACATCGAACCAAGGGTGGCATCCGAAGTGGTTCTACCTCCGCCAAGATTCGGCGCACCCGTTCCCGGCCTTCGAGGGCCAGGTCTTCGAGGAGGCTCCGAACGAATGGAAGTGGGGCTGCCCCCGCACCAGCCGGTCTCGGGTCGACATGATGATCGAGGCGATCCGGCATCCGGCCCGGTTCGACGTCGATGCGACGGTGGTGGTGGGCTCCTACCACAAGCGGAGGTTCGCACCGCCGATGCGGCGCCCGATGTTGATGCACCGGTGTCGAGCAACGACCGCATTGTCCCGGACACGGTGATGGCGGTGGAGGAGCTCGACGACGACGCCGTCGCGCTACGCATCCGGAGCGCGGCGGGGACCGCCGCGCGCGCTCGGTCGGTCCGGGGTGCTCCTCGGATGAAGCCGCACCGGAGGCTCTCGATGTGGTAAGTCGACCTCGGCCTTCGGGGCCTCGTTGCTCGTTAGAATTTTTCTACGTTCGTTTACTAACTTATCTTCTCGTTTGCGGTCCGCTCGGGTCCCGCTCTCTCGGCGTCCCGGGCCGCGACTTCCGTGGAGGCGGATCGGCGGAGGGCCAATCGCTTTCAAGCCGCGGAGGAGCAGGCCGAGAGGAAGGCGGCCAAGGATTTGGCCGTCCGGCTCAAGTTGGAGAAGGTGGCGCGAGACGTCAAACTCCAAAGGAAGAGGGAGGCGTATCGGGCGGCGGGCGAAACCCGGATATCGCTTCTATCGCCTCGACCCCCGTCCCTACGGACTCCGATGATGACGGCGGAGCCGGTGAGTCCGAGACCGACGGGAAGACCCGGTTTGTCCGCTCCCGCCGAGCCGTCACCTCGGCCCTCGAGTCCTCCGCCCCCTCGGCCTCGACCTTCGCGGTCGGCGCCTCGCGTCGGCTCGCGACCGGCGGATGCGAGTCGAGCTCTAGGGCCGGCGAGGCGTCTCATGTGGAGGGGACGGAGACCGGCGTGGACCCCTTCTTCGGCTCGGAGGTGGTAGATCTCACGGTAGATCCCGCCGTCGATGCGAGGGTGGCGGTGGAGATGATCGCCGAGCTAGTCGGAGGCGGGACGGACCTTAACCGCATGCCCGCCGCGCCGGAGATGGTGTGGCGGATGGCGTAGATCCGGGAGGTCTTTCCTCCGCCCCTCCACGGACGTGGTGCCCGCGCAAGGTTCCAGCGCTCGGGCGCTGCGTGCCCAAGAGTCCGGCGGGACCGTCTCCGAGCCGGCGAGGGGCGATGCGGAAGACCGGCGTGCGGACGCGCATGCCGATGTCTTTAAACCTGCTGCGACCGGTGAGTCGGCTTCGCGACACGCGGGCGCGCGTGTCGATGTTCTTGGATCTGCAGCTGCCCGGCGGGGAGGCGCTGCGGGGCCCTCGCTCGACGTCGAGGTTCCCGCGAACCCGTCGAGGAGGCGGCACGGGCGGTGGTCGACCCGGCGGTGGCCGCCGGGAAGCGTGTTCGCGAGAGTGAGCTCGGCGATGGCGGATCGCGCCCAAGCGAACGGTGCCGCCGAGGAGGAGGGCTCCGGCCACGACCCTTCGCAAGTCGCCGACCTCCTCGGCGATGCAGGCCGCGAAGGCGAGGAGGACCGACGTCGAGGTGGCAGCCACGGCGGCTACGGGGACGGGAGGGGCCCCGGCGGAGTCCGGCCCGCGCTCCGGAGTTGCCTCCGGACCGGAGGCCGTCGAACATCGTGGCTAGGCTCGCGCCGCGGTGCGAGGGTTCTCGTCCCGACTCGAGTCGGAGGCGGGCGAGCTGCTCGCGGGCGACCGGCCAAGCTCGCGCCGGCTTAGAGGGCGCGTTCGCCCGAGAGGAAACTCTCCGGGCGGCGAAGGAGGCGGCGGAGGTGCGCCGCGCAAGGGAGGTGGCCCTGGCATCCTTGGCCAAGGCCGAGGAAGCCGCCTCGGCGGTGGAGAAGGTCAAGGAGGCGCTCCAAGTGGAGCGAGAGCCGAGGCAGAAGGCCGAGGCCACGGCGGAGGTCTCTCACCGGACCGCGTCCGGCTACCTCGGGGAGCTCCGGGAGCGGCGGGCCGAGAAGGAGGGTAAGTGCTAGAAGCTTTTCCCTTTCGATCTTAGGGGAATCCCTTAGTCGTTTTCTCGACTTCTCAAGCTCGGGTTTCTAACGTTGAGTTCTTTTTGATGATGTAGGGTCTGGAGCAAAGGCTGGTCGCGGAGGAAGCATCGCGAGAGGGACCTCGACGCCGCCCGGGCGCGCGCGTTCGCCGACGTCGAGGTCGAGCGAAGCGCGGCGAGGAGCCGGGCGTTCCGCGTGTGCCTGCGCGCGACCTTTACGGTGCCGGCGTCCCACTACGAAGATCTCGACTTCGGGGCCGTCGGCACGGGACTTGTTCCGGCTTCGCCGGCGTCGAGCTAGAGTCGCTAAAGGCCGAGACCCGCGCCCATGCCGATTCTCTTGCTGCAAAGCTCGAGGTGGAGCCCCTCCCCAAGATGTAGAGGAATTAGGGGATTAGTTTTCGTTTTTTGTTTTGTTAAGAACAATGGGCGTGTTTCAAAAAAAAAAAAAAGAACAATGGGCGTTATTCCCCCGTATGTAAATAACTTTAAGTTTTAACTTGTTCCGCGCTCGACCCTGCGAGGTCTTGCTCTTTATTAAGTAATTTTAAGTTCGACTCGAGTACGTCTCGGCCTTTTCATTTATCCTATTGATTTGCAAAGTTAGGACCTACGAGCCTCGTTAGACTTAGTCGTTTTTTGGTGAGCGTCTACTAGGGCTGCTGGGGCACTCGAGCTTCGCCTTCCAACCAATTTCGATCTGTGAGTCCATTTACTCGCGAATTACTTCACTTATCAACGAGATTCGAACCCAAGGCCGAGGAAGACTTGGCAGATTTTGTTTGCGAAACGGAGCTAAGTGCGGCGATTTTTGTTTTTGAAAAATCGTGATATCGCCCACCTTCCAGCCTCCGAGTGAGGCTCGACCTCGCGGCGGAGGTCGAGGGTCACCGTACTTGGCGGGCAATCGTTAAGGAATCAAAAGGAGCAAATGCGAGTTTAAGGGTAGAATTTACGTAACGCGATGGTCAACTCTCGACCTTCCACCGTCTTGAGCTTGTAGGAGCCGGGCTTGATGACGCGTGCGACGATGTAAGGTCCTTCCCGGGGAGGGAAGAGTTTGTGGCGATCCTTGTTGCTTTGCACTCGCATAGCACCATGTCCCCGACGCCGAAGCCTCGACTCTTGACGTTGCGACCGTGGTACCGTCGGAGCGCTTGTTGATACTTGGCGAGTGCGGGAGTGCAGCGTCGCGTGCTTCGTTGAGCTGGTCTGCGGCATCCTCATCGAGTGGGTCCGCTCGCCGCCACGTGGCGACGTTAATCTTTACCCCCGACACCCGTCAGCCCCACGGTGAAAAGCATGGCTTGATGAACCGGACGTAGAAACTCTAGTTGTGTGAGATGTTCCATGAAGCCCGTGATATAATCGTCTAGAGATCCTGTTTGATGCGGATGAAGAAGAGATCCCGGATGATTGCAAGTAGACGGTGCTCCAAAAAGTTCTCGAGCTGTAGTGGAGAACCGATCCCTCGTAGCGTTCAAGCAACATATACCAAGGCAAAGTCGCGCCTTTGAGGTGAAAAACCGCCAACTCCATGCGTTGAGAAAAAATTTCTCGCAGCGAAAAAACCATGGAAGAGGGTTTGAAGAACCATCAAATTCTGGAAACAAAAGTTTGTAGGAGATGTGATGACCTGATTGGCGGTTTGTAGGTTCTACTATGATAGTCGGATCCTCCGGGTCGAAAAATCGGATGGTGTCGAAATCTTAGTCTCCTCCGAGAAATTGTCGTGATCGACTATCCGAAGCGCCGGAGGATGATAAGCTGGAGTGGAAATCTCATTTTGCAGTTCCGGATCTGCTAATGGGGGGCTCCTGGACAAGCTGTTGTGTAATCTCGGCGATACTCCGGATCCAAGCTCCGAATTCTACGAAGTCGTCAATATGAGGATCGATCCCTGTCGTGGAGTCCATGGCGAGAGAAAACAACCTTGGCTCGATTACCAAGATGTTGTGTGCTTGAATTTGCAACAAGGGAGAGTGAGAATTGAGGAGGCGATTAGCTAGCAGGGGGTGCGACGCTAGGGAGCTTCTCTCGCGGCTGCTAGGGAGGGAGGGAGAGTTTTAGGGTTTTACCCCTTTAAACCTACTTAATCTTTATTGATGAATCCCCCTCTCTTTATATAGGGAGGGTTTACAAAAGTGGGCTATCTAGGTTGGGCCTTGGCCCATTACATTTAATTAACTAAAGGATTTAATCCCTAATAACCCTAGGGCGGCGGCTATAGTGGCGGCCGACCATAACAGATGTGAGTGCCTTCGCTGGGGACTCACGGTGACGCCAGGAGGAGAGGGCGTGTAATCGCGGCGATGACAACTCCGAGTGACCTCGGATGTGCTCTGCGCTTGACCTGTCGGTGGTCCCTCCGATCGTCTCCACGGACTTGGCACTTGAGGTTGTATTGCCCGGAGTCGTAGATCTCGTATAGGCTTCACCGGGCTCAAGTTGATTCGATGATGTTGTAGAGCACACTCTATCGCTAAATCGAGAAGCTCGGACGGAGCTTAACTTGAACGGTGGAGGTGTTGAGAGAGAGGATATACCCTCCGCGAGAAAAGATTATCCATCCCGCACCCGAAATCCTGCAATGAACACAACGATGAATAGTTGGTGTAGTCCCACCGAGCAACGGAGGTCGCCGGTCCGTGCATCCACGGATCCGTCAACGAGTATGCAGATTCGGGCATCAACAATGCATCTAGTGGCCCGCCTCTTTGCCACCGGTGATAACCGCGCCACTCAAAGGAACGGCGGGGAGGCCTTCCGTGCCTACATTGCCTTCCTTTATAGAGGAGGCCAACATGGTGGGGAGCCTTCCCTCCGAAGTAGTGGAGGGGCAGCGAGGGAAGTCTCGACGCATAATGGGTAGGCAAGTTGGGGAGAAGAGTTGGAGACGGGTCGTCGAACGGAAGCGGATGGCGAGAGTCGGGCCGGATTCGGGCCTAGAATTAACGGATCCGACAACTAGAGGCCCGGAGCGGGGAGCAACCCGTCGGTGCTCCGCATCGGGAGCCGAGGTGGTGGCGCTTCGCTCCGGATGGGGCGACATGGGGAGGCGTTCCGGGGGTAGGCGTGAGGCGGATCTAGACGGCGACAACGGACGTCAAAAATTGTAACAACTCTCGGTAATAAATGCATTTCATGTCATTCATGAGCATGTCATCATGTGCATTTGTGAAAATATCTACTTTTGTGATAAAGAATTGCACATAAAATATCAAACTAGCTAGAGATTAAAGAAAATGCTTAAAAAGAATTTAAATAAGAGAAAATAATGTGTTTAACATTTTCTCGTTGCTTAAACATCCTAAATAAAGATTTATAAAAGTTCCCTGAAATCATTTTGCTTTGTAAAATTAATTACAAGAAATAAACAAAGCTTCTTTTATTAATTTATCTATAAATTTTTAATTTGAAAATAATTTGGAATCTTAACCTGGACTTAATAGGAAAAGTGTTTAAAATACTTTCAAGTACATCCCTGAATTTTCGTAGAATTTTTCAAGTGCTACAAATGCGATTTTCAATTAAACTAAAACAGGGGGTGTTTTTGTAAAATGACTGGACCCGGCCAATCCCCATTCTTCTTCTTCTCTTTCTCTCACGTAACCGACTCCCTCCCGCACCGCCTCTTCCCCGAGCTGCGCCGGCAGCCCGGCCGCGCGCCCTTCTCCTCCCACGCCACGTAGCCGTCTCCTCCAGCCACCTCCACCTTCCGCCATTGGGGATAAAAGCCGAGTCCCAATTCATTTTCTCCCTCCCCGGCTCACTCAAAGGCCACCGTCCGCTCCTCCGGTCCTTCACCGTCCGGCCGCCTCCGGCCCCTACCCACTCCGATCCACCACCCCCACGGCTTTGCCGACCACCACCGCAACTACTTGTGCCGCCCGCTAGCACCAAGTTCCCTCCGTTCGTGAGATCGAAGCTCATCTTCACCGGACGCCAAACCGGGTCGCCATGGCCGCGCCTTCAAATTCGGCCTGCCCGATAAGTCGTCTCGCCCTTCTTCTCTTCCCGGATGTGTGCAACGGTCTACCCTACTTTCCAGTGCACTTGCCGTCGAGTTGTCGGTGCGGGATTGTGGCAATGTAGCCAATCTTCCTCGGCTCCTGTTGCCGTCGCCTCGCCTCCGCGGTGCACCTCGATTTCCGGTCATCCTGGACATCAACCACGTTGACGCCGTTGAAGTCCTCATCCTTGTGGTACCGTAGGAAGAAACGGGAGGAGGTTTGGTGCATCGTAGGCCGCGTGCGACCTTGCCGAATCTCCGGTCGAGCCGCCTCTCACCGCCGGCGTCTTTTCCGGCCATCCCCGCCACCGTGGACCCCACTCATCAATTCCCGCGTCACACCGAGCCTCCGAGCCAAAAACCTAGCCTCCCCATCCCCTTCCGCGCCGCTCCGGCCGCGCGCCGCTCTGCTCCGGCCACCGCGGCCATGGCCGCAGTGCTCGGCCTCGGGCTAGGCCGCACGCATGCTTGGGCCGCATCACCCATGGGCCCGATCAGTTTCGGCCCAAACTCTATTTTTTCCTATTTTGCGAATTTATTCATTTTCAGATTTTATCCAAACTTCAAATATTCCTAGAAAATTCTACAAAAATCAGAAAAATACCAAACAAAGTTCATTAGGTTCATAAAATTATTCTCTATTTATTTATGTATTCAAATGCCTATTTTGAGAAATTATAATTTCATAGTTTAATTAATTACTTTCCTTTAATTAAGAAAATCCATGATTTTATGTAAATTATTATTTGATTTTGAGAAATGAATTTCTTTAAAAATTAGAGATACTGCAGACGAAAGTTTCTGTTAAGTTTGTTTTCCAAAATTAAACATAAACACCGTCATTTCATGTGATCTCAAATTAGTAGCTTAATTGTTATCACATGTCATTAGGTAATTATTCATTGTTGATTAATAAGCATGATTAATTAATAATTAATGACCATGATTAAGCAATAATTAATGAGCATCAGCAATTGTTACTTATTGCTTAATGAACATGATTAATTATAAATTGCTAATTAATAAACCTGGGAAATTATTAATTGTTAATTGCTAATTTGCAAAGTAATGAACAGGATTAATTGTTAAGTAATAAGTAATGAACTTAAGTAATGATTAATTGCTAATTAACAATCATGGTTAATAAAATCGTTTGCACATCATCTCATGTACATTCATGCATGCATGATCAGTAAGTCGTGCTATATTGTTGGTCGACCTAGGTACTGGCGTGATCGAGGTTCCGATCGAGGTCGAGGCGAGAGACCGAAACTTCGAAGTCGACCAAATTGAAGTTAAAGATGAAGATGAAGATGAAATTGAGATCGGACGGGCCCTGTAGGAGAAAGGGCAAAGACGAGGTCTTGCAAGGTGGTAGCCCCGTCTCGTGTCGATCAAGGACCGTACCGTTGTTGGCCCTGCTGAGCAAGTATTGAACGTACCGATTTACATACCGGTGATTATGGGGCCAGGAAGCCGATGTAACCTAATTGCCTCGGTGGTTGGACGTAGCCATCCCCTAATTGGCCGGAGAATGAGGCGAGGCCTCATGTCTCAAAGGGAGAGGAAAGGGTGGTCGCTCACGGATAACGTCGAGGACGTGTATCGCGTGGGGTCCCCGGGTTCTCGGGCGGATGGGAGACTAACCCGGCCACCGTCGGGAGTTAGCGTGAAAGGTTGTCGTATGCGACCAACGGGGTGCGTAGTAAACGGGTTTTCCCAGCTGGTGAAATCGATTCGAATCGTTGTCCCTCGCGGTAATGAGTACCGCTTGTTCACCGTGTCACATCCTAGTTAATCAAGTGAAAGATGAAGGAAGATGGATGAAAGGACTCGTTGTTTGGAATTTATCTTTTCCTGCAAACTTGATCGCAATAGTGATAGCCTCGCAAACCTAGAGGATAATGAACTTAATGCTAAGCTAAAACATTGAAAGTATGGATCCAAGCTTTAATGCTGTTTTCGCAAAGGAGTAAACCCCACAACCGGAAAACATTTGCATACTAGGCATCGACCTTAGCGTGCCATGTTGACGGGTCGAGTCTTGCTCGAGTATTAGCATACTCGGGGTTTGTTCGTTATGTTTTTCAGGACCCGAGTCATACTTTCACGACTTGGACGGTAGTTTCCGGAAGAGGAGCAAGTGCCTCGAGGGTGGTTCCCACCAATGGGAACGGATCCCGACATCATGAAGAGGGAGGACCGTGATGTACGGAGGGCTCGGTGCATCACGTTGATCATTTAATAATCTTTTGTTGTATAGAGTACTTTTTCCGCTGCAATACTCGTAGGATGTTAAACTTCAATAATGTTTATATTTCCGTTGCGCCAATGTTTGTATTTCGAAAACCTGGTTATATTATACCATGATGTATATATTCTCGCTTGTATGAGATGATACACTCGTTGTAACTCGCTTCGTCGAGTGTCCCTCTCGTTCCGATTCCCGGGTGTCCCGGAGGGGATGTCGACAGCTAGTATCGGAGCGGTTCGGAGGCAACGAGTTCATCATTTCAAGCTTGTTTTCAAAACTTAACACGTTTAGTACGTTTAGAACACGAGAGAGTACAAAGTCCTATAAGGATGTAGAATAGTTAGATTTTTACTAACTGTTTGATGTTCGGGTTTTGGGAAAGTGCTAACTATTCGTCGTAGTGTTATATACTATAGTACGTATAGTTAGTCTACCGAGCATGCATCATGTCATACTGAGTGCTATAATATGAGGTTTTGGGAATTAGACCAAGTTAGTATCGTAGTGCAGAGTTAGCTCCCTATGGACGGCTCCGGAAGAAATTTATGCAAGTGAAATAGAAGGCAAGCGTAACTCTCCCACCGAGGCAATGGAATGGGTAAATTCAAGATCTTCATCTGCAGGTGATTAAAGGCGATCGGAGAGAAGGATGATCAGGTGTAGTTATCAAGGAACCCCATATGAGAGCTATGGATTTAGAAGGACAAATTAAAGATTCTCGTACGAATGTGTACTACAAGAAAATCTGGGGTTGGAATGAGAGATAGTGCACCTCTTCTCTATACACTCGCTTGTGCTTTGGAACTTTAACGTATTCTACCGTTGGTATCCTTATATTCTAATTTTGGATCGGTGACACTAATACCAAGTTTTATAACAGAATGGCACAAACCGGAAGAGGGAACTATCCTCAAAGCTCCCAAGCAAGATGTTCGAGAGCCAGCATCAACTCCACCTACCCTGGCACAAGCTATTGCCACTATATTGGAGTCTCGTGAAGAGCAACGGGAACTTCTTCAACAGACTTATTCAGAATACGGCCCCACAGGCCGGTGGTCAAGATCAGCATGCTCCACCAGTTCACGTTACATATTCGGATTTCATGGCTACTGGTCCACCTAATTTTTCGGATGAGGGAGATCCTCCGGAAGCGGACCATTGGTTACGTACTATCGAGTCGAAGCTGGAGCTCGCTACCATGCACAGAGTATCGAAGACTATCTTTGCCGCTCAAGCAACTAGAAGGATTTGCTCGGAGCATGGTGGGCTAATTACAAGGCCATGATTCCCGAAGGTCACCAAGTACTATGGCAAGAATTCACAAAGGCTTTTCGTGAACATCATATTTCGAAGGTATCCTGAACCAAAAGCGTAAGGAGTTTCTAGCGCTGAAGCAAGGCGATATGACCGTACACTCCTATTCAAAGTTGTTCAACTGTCTAGCTCAATATGCTCCTTAGAATGTGGACACCGACGCCAAGAAGAAGGAATGCTTCAAGCAAGGACTTACTACCAAGTTACAATCCCGTCTTGTTTTGGACCGAGGAGTTAGTTTCAATGAGTTTGTAAGTGATGCTATACTCATGGAGGATGCTCTTCGTGTTCATCAAGAAGAGAAGGCTAAGAAGAGAGCAGCCAATGAACAAGGAAGTGAGGTACCCTCCAAGTATCGTCTAGTCCACACTTCTGCAACAGATCGGACGTTCAAGCCTATGCCATCGGATCCCATTTCTCACCGGCCACCTCAGTATCAGCAACGTGTGTTTTCCCGTTCAGCGGTCCACCAATCAGACCTATCAAGTATACGCTCCTTATCCCAAACTCCACAATCGACTGACCATCCATGCTATAACGATGGTTGTCTTGGACACTTGGCTCAAGATTATGTCGCACCAACAAAGCAGAAATTGTCAACGCGTCCTCAAAGGAAAGCAGTTGGTCGACAAAAGAATGCATTGAGATATGCTAAGATGAAGACTGGTCGTGTCAACTTCACCACCGCCGCAAAGATTTCGAAAGGGTCACAAGTCATGGCTGGTTTCTTCTCTATCAACCATCATGCTGCCATTATTTTATTTGACTCGGGAGCAAACCACAACTTCATCAGCAAAGCATATGTTCAAAAACATAATCTTCCATCATGCAAGATGACTTACCCACATCTCATATCATCGCTTGGAGGTAATATACTTGCAGATCAAAGTACTACAGAGCTATCATTGAAATTGGGTCGTAAGGATTATCCCACCTCCTTTATAGTCTTAAACGGGCAAGGATTGGATGCGATTCTTGGCATGAGATGGATGAAGTATCATAAGGCAGTATTGGATATAGATGCTTTTGCAGTTCACCTGAACTCTCCTCTTCACGGACGAGATTGCTTTCAGTTGACCTCTTCCCAAACTATTCCTCCAATGATTTATAAGACTATTGGTAAAAGTTTGGAAGACATTTCTATAGTCTGTGAGTACCCCGATGTTTTTCCGGAAGACTTACCAGGTTTACCGCCGGATCGAGCACGTAGAGTTTAAGATAGAGTTACAGCCTGGAACAAGCACCAATATCAAGAAGGCCATATCGGATGCCGCCGAATGAGCTAGCAGAGTTGAAGGTGCAATTAAAGGAATTATTGGACAAGGGATATATTCGTCCAAGTTCGTCACCACTGGGGATGCCCGACCTTGTTCGTGAAGAAAAAGGACAAGACATTAAGGCTATGTGTGGATTATAGGCCTTTGAATGCCGTTACCATCAAGAACAAGTACCCTCTCCCGAGGATTGACATCTTGTTTGATCAATTGATGGGAGCCAAAGTTTTCTCTAAGATAGATCTTCGCTCGGGGTATCATCAAATTAAGATAAGAGCCGAAGATATACCGAAGACTCGCATTCTCCACAAGATATGGACTTTATGAGTACCTGGTGATGTCCTTTGGATTGACCAATGCACCAAGCACATTTCATGTATCTCAGAATTCGGTATTCATGCCTAAGTTGGACAAGTTTGTCGTGGTATTCATTGACGACATCTTGATCTATTCAAAGTCGAAGAGGAACATGCAAATCATTTAAGGATTGTGTTGCAACGTCTAAGGGATCATCAGCTCTATGCTAAGTTTAGTAAGTGTGAGTTTTGGCTAAAGGAAGTGCCATTCCTAGGTCACGTGATATCATCCAAAGGAGTGGCCGTTGAACCAAGCAAAGTTTAAGAAGTGTTGGATTGGAAGCCACAAAAGTCGGTCTCGCAAATCGGGAGCTTCTTAGGATCTGGCTGGTTACTACGGAAGGTTTATTCCAAACTTCTCAAAGATTGCCAAACCAATGACCAAATTGTTGGAAAAGGATAAGAAGTATGAATGGAGTAAGGATTGCGAGGAAGCTTTCCGGACGCTCAAGAAGTTGTCGACAACAGACACCGGTGCTCGCTCGACCGGATCCGACAAAACCTTTTGATGTGTACTCGTGATGCATCGGATGTGTTCTAATGCAAGAAGGTCGAGTGATTGCCTATGCTTCTCGATAACTTAGGCGTCATGAGGAACATTATCCAACACATGATCCGGAGTTGGCAGCTGTCGTTCTAGCATTGAAAAGTCGGAGACACTGTCTCTTGGGAAATTTAGTACATCTATACACGGACCACAAGAGTCTCAAGTACATCTTCACTCAAGCAGATCTGAATATGCGTCAACGAAGATGGCTAGAGTTAATTAAAGATTATGAGCTGGAGATTCACTATCACCCGTGCAAGGCAAACATGGTAGCCGATGCATTAAGTCGCAAGGTTCATTGCCATAATCTCAGGGCGCAACTCTTGATTCAAGCACCTCCACCCGAAAGTGATGAGCCTAATCTTCGGATTCTTCCGTATGGAGCCTTGACCAATTTGGCTCTTATTCCTACCATTCGTGAAGAAGTGGTAGCAGCTCGACAGAAGGATGCTTGGTATGGAACACATCGGAAGACGACTCCGGAAGGGCGAAGTCAAGTGTTTCCAAAAAGATGACGAAGGTGTTATCTCGGTTCAAGAGTAGGCTAGTAGTGCCTAAGAACTTGGAACTTCGCAAGAAGATAATGGATGAAGCCCATACGTCCAAGTATTCTATTCATCCTGGAACCAACAAGATGTATCAAGACTTAGGGCCTGTTTGGCCCACGCCGCCACCACACGGCGCCACAGCAGCGGCGCGCCACATGTATGGTGAACAAATCGGCCGCCACGCTGTAGGCGAGTTATGGCAGCAAAAATGAACTAGCGACCGCGGCGCAAGCCAAACCTTTGGCGAACTGCGGCAAACGCGTTTGGCGCGCGACACACGCCGCAGGTGCGGTGCGGCGACCTTAGGCGCGGCTGTGGACGTCAACCAATCAGGCCCTTAAAGAAGAGATTTTGGTGGACAAGAATGAAGCGAGAGATAGCAAGGTATGTCAACGAGTGTGATACCTGTCGACGTGTCAAAGCAGAGCATTTGAAGCAAGCAGGTCCACTTCAACCTCCGAGCATACCCGAATGGAAATGGGAAGATATCAGCATGGACTTTATTGTTGGATTACCAATGACTCCTCGGAAGCACGACTCTATCCGGGTCATAGTTGACAGATTGACCAAGTCAGCTCACTTTATACCGAGTACATACCAACTACAAGACCAAGCAATATGCAGATCTATATATTTCACGCATCCTATGTTTGCATGGAGTACCCAAGACCATCATCTCGGATCGAGGAGCTCAATTTGTCTCTAGATTTTGGGAACAGCTTGCATGAGTCGTTAGGAACGAAGTTAATTCGAAGCTCAGCTTATCACCCCCAAACGGATGGACAAACAGAAAGAATAAATCAATATCTCGAGGATATGCTTCGAGCATGTGTTTTGACATACGGTAAAGATTGGGAGAAATGCTTACCGCTGGCAGAGTTCTCATACAACAACAGCTATCAAGAGAGTGCCGGAATGTCACCGTTTCAAGCTCGTATGGACGTAGTTGTCGCACCCCTCCGAATTGGTCCGAAAGTGGAGAAAGAATAATCTTCGGACCCGACTTGGTAAGAGATGCAGAGGAACAAGTACGTCTAATTCAACAGAATCTTAAGAGGGCTAAATCTCGACGGATCAGTTATGCCGATAAAAGACGTCGAGAGTTGGTATTCAAGGTTGGAGACCAAGTCTATCTTCGAGTATCTCCTACCAAAGGTGTTCAAAGGTTTGGAATCAAGGGCAAGTTAGCACCACGATACATCGGACCTTTTGCAATCCTAGAAAGATGTGGAGCCGTGGCATATCGTTTGGAGTTGCCGAGCACACTTGTCGTGTATACACAACATATTCCACGTATCTCAACCGAAGAAGTGTTTGAAACCACCGGTGGATATACCGACAGTCGAGGTGGAACAAGTTACAACCAGACTTGACGTATGATGAACGTCCAGTCAAAGTTCTCGACACTAAGGATCGAGTGACTCGACATAGGACCATCAAGTTCTACAAGATTCAATGGAGTAATCACTCGGAAGTCGAAGCTACTTGGGAACAAGAAGAATTTCTCCGATCCAACTACCCCGAGTTCTTTAGCACTATCGTCTAGTCGCTTCAATCGAGAATCTCGGGACGAGATTCCTGTAAGGGGGAGGGCTGTAACAACTCTCAGTAATAAATGCATTTCATGTCATTCATGAGCATGTCCTCATGTGCATTTGTGAAAATATCTACT
The DNA here is from genome assembly GCA_031894775.1 of Chloris gayana. Taxonomy (NCBI): domain Eukaryota; kingdom Viridiplantae; phylum Streptophyta; class Magnoliopsida; order Poales; family Poaceae; genus Chloris; species Chloris gayana. The sequence goes on from JAUNZO010000044.1 coordinate 140,057, forward strand.
TTTGTGATAAAGAATTGCACATAAAATATCAAACTAGCTAGAGATTAAAGAAAATGCTTAAAAAGAATTTAAATAAGAGAAAATAATGTGCTTAACATTTTCTGTTGCTTAAACATCCTAAATAAAGATTTATAAAAGTTCCCTGAAATCATTTTGCTTTGTAAAATTAATTACAAGAAATAAACAAAGCTTCTTTTATTAATTTATCTATGAATTTTTAATCCAAAAATAATTTGGAATCTTAACCTGGACTTAATAGGAAAAGTGTTTAAAATACTTTCAAGTACATCCCTGAATTTTCGTAGAATTTTTTTAGTGCTAGAAATGCGATTTTCAATTAAACTAAAATAGGGTGGTGTTTTTGTAAAATGACTGGACCTGGCCAATCCCCATTCTTCTTCTTCTCTTTCTCTCACGTAACCGACTCCCTCCCGCACCTTCTCTTCCCCGAGCTGCGCTGGCAGTCCGGCCGCGCGCCCTTCTCCTCCCACGCCACGCAGTCGTGTCCTCGTGCCACCTCCACCTTCCGCCGTTGGGGATAAAAGCCGAGCCCCAATTCATTTTCTCCCTCCCCGGCTCACTCGAAACGCCACGGTCCGCTCCTCCGGTCCTTCACCGTCCGGCCGCCTCCGGCCCCTACCCACTCCAGTCCACCACCCCCACAGCTTTGCCGGCCACCACCGCAACTACTTATGCTGCCCGCTAGCACCAAGTTCCCTCCGTTCGTGAGATCGAAGCTCATCTTCACCGGGACGCCAAACCGGGTCGCCATGGCCGCGCCTTCAAATTCGGCATGCCCGATAAGCCGTCTCGCCCTTCTTCTCTTCCCGGATGTGCGCAACGGTCTACCCTACTTTCCGGTGCACTTGCCGTCGAGTTGTCGGTGCGGGATTGTGGCAATTTAGCCAATCTTCCTCGGCTCCGGTTGCCGTCGCCTCTGCCTCCGCGGTGCACCTCGATTTCCGGTCATCCCGGACATCAACCACGTTGACGCCGTTGAAGTCCTCATCCTTGTGGTACCGTAGGAAGAAACGGGAGGAGGTTTGGTGCATCGTAGGCCGCGTGCGACCTTGCCGAATCTTCGGTCGAGCCGCCTCTCGCCGCCGGCGTCTTTTCCGGCCATCCCTGCCACCGTGGACCCCACTCATCGATTCCCCACGTCACACCGAGCCTCCGGAGCCAAAAACCTAGCCTCCCTATCCCCTTCCGCGCCGCTCCGGCCGCGCGCCGCTCTGCTCCGGCCACCGCGGCCATGGCCGCCGTGCTCGGCCTCGGGCTGGGCCGCGCGCATGCTTGGGCCGCATCACCCATGGGCCCGATCAGTTTCGGCCCAAACTCTATTTTTTTCCTATTTTGCGAATTTATTCATTTTCGGATTTTATCCAAACTTCAAATATTCCTAGAAAATTCTACAAAAATCAGAAAAATGCCAAACAAAGTTCATTAGGTTCATAAAATTATTCTCTATTTATTTATGTATTCAAATGCCTATTTTGAGAAATTATAATTTCATAGTTTAATTAATTACTTTCCTTTAATTAAGAAAATCCATGATTTTATGTAAATTATTATTTGATTTTGAGAAATGAATTTCTTTAAAAATTAGAGATACTGCAGACGAAAGTTTTTGTTAAGTTTGTTTTCCAAAATTAAACATAAACACCGTCATTTCATGTGATCCCAAATTAGTAGCTTAAGTGTTATCACATGTCATTAGGTAATTATTCATTGTTGATTAAGAAGCATGATTAATTAATAATTAATGACCATGATTAAGCAATAATTAATGAGCATGATCAATTGTTACTTATTGCTTAATGAACATGATTAATTATAAATTGCTAACTAATAAACCAGGGAAATTATTAATTGTTAATTGCTAATTTGCAAAGTAATGAACAGGATTAATTGTTAAGTAATAAGTAATGAACTTAAGTAATGATTAATTGCTAATTAACAATCATGGTTAATAAAATCATTTGCACATCATCTCATGTACATTCATGCATGCATGATCAGTACGTCGCGACGTATTGTTGGTTGACCTAGGTACTCGGCGTGATCGAGGTTCCGATCGAGGTCGAGGCAGAGACCGAAACTTCAAGTCGACCAGCACATCGATGAAGATGAAATTGAGATCGGACGGGCCCTGTAGAAGAAAGGGCAAAGACGAGGTCTTGCAAGGTGGTAGCCCCGTCTCGTGTCGATCAAGGACCGCACCGTTGTTGGTCCTGCTCGAGCAAGTATTGAACGTATCGATTTACATACTCGGTGATTATGGGGCCGGGAAGCCGATGTAACCTAATTGCCTAAGTGGTTGGACGTAGCCATCCCCTAATTGGCTGGAGAATGAGGCGAGGCCTCATGTCTCAAAGGGAGAGGAAAGGGTGGTCGCTCACGGATAACGTCGAGGACGTGTATCGCGTGGGGTCCACGGTGTTCTCGGGCGGATGGGAGACTAACCCGGCCACCGTCGGGAGTTAGCGTGAAAGGTTGTCGTATGCGACCAACAGGGTGCGTATACGCCGTGTAAACGGGTTTTCCCAGCTGGTGAAATCGATTCGAATCGTTGTCCCTCGCAGTAATGAGTACCGCTTGTTCACCGTGTCACATCGTAGTTAATCAAGTGAAAGATGAAGGAAGATGGATGAAAGGACTCGTTGTTTGGAATTTATCTTTTCCTGCAAACTTGACTGCAATAGTGATAGCCTGCAAATCTAGAGGTTAATGAACTTAATGCTAAGCTAAAACATTGAAAGTAAGGATCCAATCTTTAATGCTGTTTTCGTAAAGGAGTAAACCCCACGACCAGAAAACCTTTGCGTACTAGGCGTCGGCCTTAGCGTGCCATATTGGCGGGTCGATCTTGCTGAGTACTAGAATACTCGGGGTTTGTTCTTATGTTTTTCAGGACCCGAGTCGTACTTCCACGACTTGGACGGTAGTTTCCGGAAGAGGAGCAAGTGCTCTCGAGGGTGGTTCCCACCAATGGGAACGGATCCCGACATCATGAAGAGGGAGGACCGTGATGTACGGAGGGCTCGGTGCATCACGTTGATCGTTTAATAATCTTTTGTTGTATAAAGTACTTTTTCTGTTGCAATACTCGTAGGATGTTAAACTTCAATAATGTTTATATTTCCACTACGCTAATGTTTGTATTTCGAAAACCTGGTTATATTATACCATGATGTATATATTCCGGCTTGTATAAGATGATACACTCGTTGTAACTCGCTTCGTCGAGTGTCCCTCTGTTCCGATTCCTGGGTGTCCCGGAGGGGATGTCACAAAAATCGGGGAAGGAGAAGGTGGCTGGCCAATCCGGCATCTGCTAGAGGAAGCCGACCATGGCGAGGGGGGGGGTGAATGAGGGGGAGACAAAAGGGGACTTTATTTTATTGAGCATAACCTTCAACTCGGTGAGAGGGCCCCGCCGGCGACGAGGAAGACGAAGCCGACATCGAGGAAGAGCCATAGGAGGAGTACACCGGAGCTACGTGGGTGCATCTTGGGAAAATGAAACCTAGGTCTAGTGGCTACTAGAATGGAGAGAGGGGGCTTCCCACTCCTAGCTACCACCGGCGAGCCGGGCGAGGCGGAGGGGAGCCCGAGTGACGGCGGCGGCGGCGGCCCGGGGTGGTGGCGGCGGTGAGGTGAGAAGACCCTAAGTGGGAGGCGGCATGCGCCCAGGGGAGGATAAGGTTCCGCAAAAAAACCTTGTTCACATTTAATCCTATTAGGTTCAAACTGCGAGTGTCCGACTAATGCACTAGCGAGTTTCTTCTCCCTTTTCTTCCATGAACACACAAGTTACATCAGTCTGTATCAACTATAGACTGCATGATACCGAAAGTGCTGCAGTTGACGTCACTATTAGTGACAGGTTAGCATTGTTTACATGATAATTTTTCTATTTTGGACTTGTGACATTGTTTTGTATATAACCGATTACTGAGAAAATTAAAAAAAAGCCCGTCTGTTTTGCTCTAAATCACACTTTAGTGATCGTGGTGGACTTCATATAATTATATCATGGAACGATGACATCATTTATTAAGTTTTCTCACCCAAAATTGTAGGGTATGTATATGAATATCGGAGCGTCTTTTCTTTTTGAGTAATTCGGGGTGCAACGCATCGAGCAATGTTAGGAAGGATGAAAGCATGAAAGGAAAGATCATATTTCCGACATCATGAATGCAGCAACACATCCTACCTCTCTCAAATGCAGAGAGAGAACGGGCATAATGCTCACTTAATCCACAGAATATTCCTATCTATTAAAGATAGAATATATTAGGTTGTCGGGCTCTAGACTATTAAAAGACTAGAGGTGGGCATTACCATAGGGTGATGACAACCACAAATCCCAATAAATGTACCAAAAATGAAATCAAACAAAAAAATAAAACATGAAAAACTTACAAAGCACAAGCAGCGCGGACACACTTTCACGTCTTAACGATTCCCTTAGGGATAATAGACAGACTATCAATGGAGTCCAAGATTACTTTAAGCGAGATAATGATGTCTTCATCGGAAGATCCATTTCTCATCCTTGTGGAGCAATCCACCGACAAAGAAGGGATATCCAATTTTGATATTGAACTAACAAACATAAATGATCCTAATCTTTCGAATGAGGAAGAGGAAGAGAATGAGAATGAGGATGAGGATACCAATATAACCTCATGATATGAAATATTAAATGCTCTAATTTATAGAGGTGGTTCCTCCTGTGGTGGCGGTGATGGTTTACCTTCTATTCATAATCTAGGGATATGGGAGATCATTAAAGAAAATTATCAACGAATTGATAGTAAATATCGGTGTTGTTTACATAAATTCTATATACCTTCTTTTAAAGGGGTGTTTACATATATTGGACTTTATCAAAGACAATGTAAATAGAATTTTAGATGGTATACCTTTTGTCAACGATCTTTTTGAATACGGTATAACTATATTATGAGTGAATCACTTGGTAGTTGATTCTACCGACGTGTCTTTACTTGGCTTTGCAGCACCCCTCTAATTGTTACTAGAGCCGAGGTCCCTTTGTACTACCTATAATGGGTATGCCCCCGTCCCTAGATATCTCTCTCACTCTTATTTCCCAAACTAGGAATCACTTAGGTGTGTCGAGTATATCTTTATAGGGGTAGGAGCGTATTCCCAGTATGATCCTTTGTTACGTTGCTCGATGTGTTGCTTGATTTTTTATTCAACAAAAGAGCAAATATAGAAGTACAGAGTTCAAGTACAAAGATACATCCGGTATCGACGAGAAGTTACATGGAAGGAAAAGATTGAGAAACATAATCTCGTCCTTGCCACATGTCGGCGCGTGTGCTACCGATGGCTCCAAAGGTCGATGTCCCAAACAGCCGCACGTAAAGTCTGGACAAGGTAATTATCTTCGGAGCGGAAGATGAAGATGTTTATTCTATTCCATACTCACCATAGAAGGATGAGTAACATGTCCGGCCAAACGGATTGAGGAGGATGGTTGGGGTATGTTGCTCTCCAGGGAGAGAGAATTGATGCTTGAGAAAAGCTAATCTCAAGGCACTCGCAAGATTGCTAAAGCAGTGGGCAGTTGATAAAGAGGTGCTCGGTAGTTTCCATAGCATCGGTGCACCTCTCACACTTTGCTGCATCTTCTTGGATGAGAGTCTTGTGCGATAAGTTGGCCCTTGTGTTGAGACAGTCGGCACAAAGCAGCCAGGCAAAGAATTTGACTTTTGTGGGGACTTTGGTGCTCCAAATTATCTTAGCATCCGGATAAATATAATCTAAATTATGGAGTGCGGTATAGGTAGTAGAGGAGGTGTAATCGGGCTGTGAACAATTAACCAAGTAACGCTCATCAGCAGTAGGGGTAAGAGAAACATTAGGGAGGGTTTGCTAAATATCATTTAGCTCATGAGTAGCAGACATGTGTCAAACGATTCCCGACCACCAAGACTATGGCACCGGAGCCCATGACATCATGTACGGACACATGGGCACGTGTAGTGTGAGAGAATAGGACTAGACATGCAAGAAACAAAGGGCCTTTTGCGTGCCAATCGTCAAACCAAAATGAGGTCGAGAGACCGTTACGTACCACCACCTTGGTCGGGCACGATAACGGTTTAATTCCTCCTGAACAATATGCCTAAGGAAGGTCGAATCCTAATTGGCACTACCTGGATTGCCTTGTATTTCCGACAAGAACCATTGCTTCCATCGGAGCGACCGAGGCGAATGTAACTTGTGCACGAATTTCATCGATCGACATGGTGGTTTTGGGTCTCTAAATCTTTAATTCCTAGCCCGCCTTCAATTTTTGGAAGGAGTACTCGATCCCATGCAACCAAGCATTGGGCACCGCTTCATTTTTCTTCACCAGCCTACACGAAGGCCCGACGACATCGGTCGATGGCGCCCAATCTTTGGGAGAACGTGTGAGAACCAAGAACTAAGTTTGAGAATTGGATGCATGCCGCTGCATCGAGGAAGCGAGCGCACCAACCTAGGAGGTAGCAATCAAAGCTCGCCAAGAGCGGCTGGTAATTGGAGACTCTACGTTTTGTGGGGGAGAGAGAGGAGACCAAGATAGGGTTGTGGGAAAGAGGAGATGGGGCAACCGAGACTAGAGGCCATCGCTCCTGCAATCTCGTCGTCGATGAACATAGGGATGAAGGTAGATTTATGATAATTGATCGCTAGTCCCGTGGCTTGTGAGAAGTCATCTAAATTTGTTTTAAGTGTTGAACCGACAATAAGAATAAGGGTATCATCTGCATACTCGAAGCATTGGGCACGGGAGCGAAGGGTTGATAGGGTGGAGTAGACCAGCATGCCAAGCTTGACGGATGAGCCGTTGGAGTACATCTACAACGATGATGAAAAGATAAGGCGAGAGCTAATCCCCTTGTCACAACCCATTTTTTGTAGTTGATCCAATTGCCTTAGCATAACAGCGAGTCTTGCCGGTAGCCAATATTTCACCTAGCCACGCCATCGAGAATCAAACCTAGGAGCAACGAGGATGGTGTCCCGACTAATTAACCGAATCGAAGGCCTTGTGAAAGTCAAGCTTAAGCACGATCGTCGCTTTTTTCTTCTTATGGCAATAGCTCAGGAATTCCGCCGCATAGACAAAAATTTTCCGAGATACACCGCCCCTTGAGAAAGCCTGTTTTGTTTGCATCAACTAAGGTTGGAATGAGCGGCTATAGGCGGTTGGTCATGACCTTGGTGAACAACTTAACATGGCATTGTAGTGAAACTGGTTGGAAGGCATCCGCGATGCGAGCCCCATCCTTCTTTGGGAGAAGTATAAGAAAAGTCCAGTTCAGTCCATCAAAGTATACTTGTCATAGAAGGTAGACAAAAGAGCCAAGATATTAGGCTCCACCAAAGGCGAGAAGGCTCGGTAGAAGGACCGACCAAACCAATCGGGACCTGGGCTTGACTAAGGGTTCATACCGAAAAGAGCTTGGGGAATTTCATCCCTAGCTAGGTGGCATGGAAGTATGCCAAATTATTGTTAGTAATATAGATGCATCAAAGGTCCATCAACTAGGCGGCTTATATATATATTCATGCATGTTTGGAATGTATTGCAAAGGAATAAAACACTATATTTAACCATCAAAGCCTCTATTGAAAGGTTTAATTGTAGAAACCACCCCATAAAATCAATCTTAGTTTGATACCCCCCCCCCCCCCCAAGCTCATTTGTTGCAAAAACCCACCCACCCCAAGCATTATAGATCGTTTCCCCTCCCCATTACGCATGTTAGTTGCCATCTCAACCAAAATTTGCCAAGGTGGACAATCGGGTTCGAATTCAAGTCTCCTTCGTGAATTCGGTACATGCCTGCACGAGTGGCTCCTGGAAGCATGGGAAGGAGCAGACTTCATCGGTGTTTGAGCGACGTTGTGGTGGCCTGCATGATGGTAGAGACACGCACAACACCAAGGGTTGTGACCTTTGAGTGACATTGATGCCCACGACGTTAGGCGGGTGACGGGTGACGATCGGGTTAATGGAAGTTCCTATTGAAGATGCAACTAGGTCCCGTAGTGGGTTTTGGTGATAAATGACGAAGAATTAAAATGTCTAATGTTGTATTGAGCTAATGTGCATGATATTAAAAGTTACTTACCTAAGCCCCTCATACAAAAGTCAAAAAGATGGACTCAAAGTGAAGCTTTCTATTAGGTCGATAGCTCTTTGAGTCTAGGTGTGCCTAACTATAAAGAGGGGTGAAACAGTCTTTCATACAGGGAATATATGCTCAAGATATTGTACCAAAGCTTGCATGAAACCTAAACACATCAAATAAAGCCAAAAAGACCAAAAGTCCAAAGTGCCTAAGTGTTCCACTCACGGTCAAGACGGAAGTTCCGCCACTAAGATGGAACTTTCTCCAAAGAGTTTTTAACGGAACTTCGAGTTCGACGAAGTTCCGATCCGGGAACTTCCTACTAAGCCACCCATCGAATGCCGGGATGTAAGTTCGATCCCGAAGACAAAAGTTTCGTCATTTCTAGATAGTTTCAAATGGAAGTTTGGTTACGAACGGAACTTTCGTCTTTTCTTGACCAAACCCTACCAACGACTCTTTCTGGACCCACTCCTAAAAATAGTCTCTCCCATCACGGTTGAGAGGTTGCTGATGCGTTTTGAACACTCTCATCTCCCTCAAGCTCTTACTCTCACCTCTCCCTCACCCCCTTGAGATTCAAGTCCATTTATGAGAGCCCCATCCAAGATCCAAGCTTGAGAAACACAACCCCAACCTTGATCGGATCTTCTCCTTGCAAGCACACCCTATTTCACTTGTTACTCTTGGAGATTTGTGCTCCTAGATTGGCTAGGTCATAGGTGTCACCCTAGAGCTCTCAAGATTTTGGTGAGCCTTGGGAAATTTATGAAGGTGGTGATTCGCCTCTGCAAGGAAAATAATCAAAGAAGAAGAAGAAAACCAAGCTTGACCTTTGTGGTTACTTGGAGAGGATTAGGTTTGAGAGAGACGAGGCTTTGTGTGAGCTCCTCAACAAAGACGTCGGAACCTCTTTGTGAAGGGTCCGGACTTACGTGAACAAATCACGTGTCTCTCTTGTTTTTCGTTCTTGTTCTTTGTTCTTGTCGTTGCTTGTTGCTTATTGTACCTGATCTACTTGTGTGTGGCTTGTCGAGTGATTTCCTACAGGGACAACACTCCTAGGAGGTGAAGAGAAGTTTCCATTCAAACGGAATCGTAAAATTTCCTTGTTGCTCTCTTTTCTTTGGTTTCACCACTAACCCCAAAACGGAAGTTTCGTTCATCACGGAAGTTCCGTCCTGGCAGGACTTATTCTGTGTTAAGTGATGTGTTTTTCGAGAATTGTTTTAGCTTGCCTATTCACCCCGACCCCCCCCCGCCCCCTTCCTCTACTTGTGTGTGGCTTGTCGAGTGATTTCCTACAGGGGACAACACTCCTAGGAGGTGAAGAGAAGTTTCCATTCAAACGGAATCGTAAAATTTCCTTGTTGCTCTCTTTTCTTTGGTTTCACCACTAACCCTAGAACGGAAGTTTCGTTCCTCAGGAAGTTCCGTCCTGGCAGGATCGATTCTATGTTAAGTGATGTGTTTTTCAGGAATTGTTTTAGCTTGCCTATTCACCCCACCCCCGACCCCCCCCCTTCCTCTACTTGTGTGTGGCTTGTCGAGTGATTTCCTACAGGGACAACACTCCTAGGAGGTGAAGAGAAGTTTCCATTCAAACGGAATTGTAAAATTTCCTTGTTGCTCTCTTTTCTTTGGTTTCACCACTAACCCCGGAACGGAAGTTCCGTTCATCACGGAAGTTCCGTCCTGGCAGGACCGATGTGTTTTTCAGGAATTGTTTTAGCTTGCCTATTCACCCCCACCCCCCTCCCCTTCCCCCGACCGCATCTAGGCAACTTTCAATTGGTATTAGATGTGACATCCCTTCCGGGACACCCGAGGAATCGACACAGGGGAACACTCGACGAAGCGAGTTACAACCGTTCATCATCTCATACAAGCCGAATATATACATCATGGTATAATACAACCAGGTTTTCAAAATACAAACATTGTACAACGGAAACCTGTTACAATACGAAGTTTGAAACACTAAGAGTCCGGCAGCGGAAATTATTCTTTTTACAACAAAAGACTACCTAGGACGACTAACGTGATGTACCGAGCCCGTTGTACACCACGATCCTCGTCCTTCACGGCGTCGAGATCCGTTCCCACCGGAGGGAACCACCCTCGAGGCACTCGCTCCTCCTTAGGGAAGCTACCGTACGAGTCGTAGTAGTACGACTCGTGACCCGGAAACATAACGAACAAACCCCGAGTAATCTAATACTCGGCAAGACCGACCCGTCAACGAGGCATGCTAAGGCCGGCGCCTAGTATGCGAAGGCTTTATGGCTGTGGGTTTGACTCTCTTGCGAAAACAGCGCTAATGGTGGATCCTTACTTTCAAGTTTTAGCTCCATATTGAGTTCATTACCTAACTACTATTTGCAGCCTATAACTACTGCAATCAAGTTTTTGCAAGAAAAGATTATCTTTGACTAACAGACTCTTCCTTCTTGATCATGAATATCTAATCATACTTGCATGATTCTTGCTCTCTTTGATGGAATCTTGACTTTGGCCGAAGTTTCGTGCCTATTTCCCAAAGGATGATAGGCGTCTTCGTTTATCTTGTATGAAGTTTCGATCTTGAATGATCATGCATATGTACCAACGATGGAGTCAACGACACCGGATAGATGACGGGCGTCCGTGATTGGATGAAGTTTCTCCGATTCATGGTAGCTCCGAAGCGCTATAGAAAACATAACAATGATTTGCTTGATTCATATGAAAACCAACTGCTCACCTTGAGTCATGTGCACGGGGAAAACGACGCCGGGCTCAAAGAAAGCCATCGGATGCAGCAAGGAACTCCGGCGTTGCAGCGGAGAACTTGAAGTTCGGTGAAGTTTACGTCCGGAGCTCGGCGAAGTTTACGTGCGGAGCTCGACGAAGTTCGCGTGTTCCGACGTTGCAGCGGAGAACTTGAAGCTCGGGGAAGTTTACGTCCGGAGCTCGACGAAGTTCGCGCGGAGCTCGTGCGAGCGTCCGCTTGGCCTGGCGGCGTCGCCGCGCGTTGGCTTGGATGGCGGCGAGTTGCGGAGTTTTCGGAACCCGCGGCGTGGTCGCGTGAGCTGTTTTTGGAACCCCTCGCACGTACAACCTTTGGTTGTTTATATAGGCCGGGATTAGGGCAATGAGTTGCAGAGGCAGCCTTCTACGTGCGCCGCCGGAGTTAAGGCCGCGGCTTCCCCGTGTCCGACGCATGTGCCCATCGGTGTCTCCATGTAAATGGACGGCATCCGTTGATTCCCGATCGGAAGCCGGGCCCACCGTACTCCCCACTCTAACCCACAACGAACGGTGCCGTTAGCAGGATACCATCCCATCAAAATCGTATATGTGACATCACAAATTTCCTTAATCAAAAGATTTGGATAGATAATGGAGGGTAAATAGCGGCAAACACATAAAAATGGCGGCAAACACATTACTAAAAAGGCACCAATCACGGTAGATGGATTCATTTGTGCGAGGGAAAAGGTAAAATGACGCCGTCACCGAATCTCACGACGGCCGATGGTGAGGCCAACTCCATGGGTGCGCGGGCAGCCTCGCCGATCCGTCCGACACCAATCAACGGCAACGTCAAATCATCTGCTGTTGCTGCCGATTCATCCTCAAATCACTCCGTGATGAACAACCTGCCTGGTAACACAAGAACAACACACTCGGAATTCATAAGTTTTCCGAGTGCATCATCATCATTCATTGCAAATACTCGAGTACAAACAGTATTCTAGTCGGTTTTCCTTCGTCAATAACTAATTATATACGGAATAATTTAACTAGGAGTCTAACAAAATTGAATCGACAAGTATCAAATTCTATTGAAGTCGAGACACCAAAGATTGGTATGAAGTTTTGTAGTGAAGATGAGGCGTATAATTTTTACAACGCCTATGCCCGACATACAGGTTTTAGCATCCGAAAGAGCAGTTCACATAATGTGAAAAATACAAAAATAAAAAAGAATAGGACCTTATGTTGTTCTCGTGAAGGTATTGAGTTAATTTCTTGTTGTGTTTGTAGTATGGACATGTTTCTAGAAAAGATAACATCTATGTGTTCTATTTTTTTAACCTATAGGTGTTCGTGATAATAAAGATAAAAGAGCAGAATCACCTAACCATGTAGAGTGCTTCGACCGAGGAGAAACAAGGTGTCGGTGTCAAGCATGCATGAAGATAAGTCTTAGAGATGGATTCTATTACGTCTATGAATTTGTCGCTGATCACAACCATGCCCTTGCAACCGGCAACCAATCTCACTATTTAAGGGCATGTTTGGTTTGTTACCAACATCAACCATACCAAAAAATTGGCTAGCCAATGAAATTTGGATGTAGTTTGGTTTATAACCCAGCGTTGGCTTGCCAAAGGAAATTTGGCCTTCCTAGTTCACTACACGGGCAAGCATGGGGGCGGGCAAAAGGGTCGCCAAATATTTGGTCATGTTGGGTGCTCTTGTATGATGATGTGTCAACCCATCAATAGTTGCACGGATTACGAAAATTTTTTATTCATAATACTCAAAAGCTAATATCTCTTGAATTATTTATCTAATTTACAATCCGATTTCAGATATATGTTCCTTGCAATTTAACCTATAAAATGAGATATCACTTGACTATATTTCAATATAAAAAAGAATAATAACATATGGACCCCACATGTCATAGTATGAAGTTGGCAAAAATTGGCAAAGGTTGCCATCCAAACACAATATTGCCAACGAATTGGCATTACCACCATTTTGGTCATGACAAAATTTTGGTGGGGTAAATCGGGGCACAAACCAAACATGCCCGATCCCGAGAGAAAAATGAGTCGAAGCACAACTTGCAAGTATAGAAGATGCTAAGGCTGTCGGCATTTCAAATAAAGCTGCTTTAGATCTACTAGCAAAAGAAGCAGGTGGGATGGAGAATCTCAATTTTACCCGAGTAGACATGAAGAATAAGTTATATTCGAAGAGGTCACTAAAGGTACATGAAGGAGACACGGGAGGAGTGTTGGAATATCTACAACAAAAAACATCGGAAGGTGAGAAGTTTGTTCATTTTATTCAAGTGGATGAGGAGGACTTGATAACAAACATTTTCTCGGACTGATTCCAAAATGATATCGGACTACGAAGTATTTGGTGATGTTGTTTGCTTTGACACAACATATAGAAAATTAAATGATGGATGCCCATTTGGCTTACTAGTTGGAGTGAATAATCATAAGAAAACATGCATTTTTGGTGCTGCACTTTTATATGATGAAACTGCAGAAAGTTTTATTTGGTTATTCAATACATTTTTAGACGCAATGTCGGGTAAGAAGCCATGCACAATTTTGACGAGATGAAGATGCAGCAATGGCAAAAGCAATCAAGATTGTCCTAACGGATACTCATCACAGAATATGTGTTTGGCACATGAATCAGAATGCATGCAAACACCTTGCCGGAGTTGTGAAGGACTATAAGAAATTTAATATAGCTTTCCAAAACTGTATTTATGATCAAGAGGAGGAAGAGGTTTCATAAAGGCATGGAACTTATTGTTAGACAACTTTAAGCTACGAAAAAATGCATGGCTGGAAAGGTTATTTGATAAAAAGGAACAATGGGCCTTAGCATATGGAAGGAACACATTACTGTGGGGATATGGTTAGCACGCAAAGAAGTGAAAGTTTGAACAATGAATTAAAGGGGTATATTAGTGTCAAATATGACATACTTACCTTTTTTCAGCACTTTGACAGATTGGTGGCAGATAAAAGAGAAGAGGAGGTGAAGTATGACTTCAAGGCATCACAAAGTAAACCGCCAATGAAACCAGACCTGAAAATATTGAGGTATGCTGCACAAGTTTACACTCCAGCTGTATTTAAGGTCTTCAAAGCACAAGTGATGCAAACATGGAACTGTGACATATTCTACCAAGGTATTAATGATGATGAAATGATGTACAAAGTAAAGGTTGATGGCCGGAACAATGAACATGTCGTAAAGTTTTCTGGACTACAAGGTACAGTCAAGTGTAGCTGCAAGAAGTATGAATTTGCTGGAATCTTATGTTGTCATGCATTGAAAACACTTGACATTAACAATATCAAAGAAATTCCTGAACAATATATACTAAAAAGATGGACGAGTTGATGCCAAAGCCCTCGAGTATACGGAGCAATCATGATGCACAAATACATCCCAAGACAAAGCTATCAAAATGCAGGAAAGAGTTGTGCAGGGTATTTTTTCAACTTGCTTGCCGAGCTACGAGAATCCGACGAAACTTACTCTATGGCTATAACTGATGCAATCAAATTAGCAGAAGGTGTGGAGAAATCTTTAAAAAGAAGGTCTGATCCTGAGTTGGATAGTTCTTCTCCTCCACAATGTATGTTGCATTATGTAATCTAAATGATATTTATGTTAACATCTCATATGCCACATTATTTAAACGTGTTGGCTTTTCTACAGCTACACCTAATGACAATCATATAAAGCCAAGAGGTATCAAAGTTAAGCATAAATCTGTTCGCGGGTCTGCAAGACCAGTTGGTGGTTTTGAGAAGGCAGGAAGAGATAGAAAACGGAAGAAGAATGAACCAAATGGATTTGGTTCTGCAAAAGAAGTGGAGACGAGTAATACGTTCACAACCACATTACATCGAATCGGTATGGCAAGCCAGCAATATTGCATACTTTAAATTACTAAGATTTATCATTGTTTCATTACTGATTTTTAATCGGGACAGGGTCATTGTCGGTGTGTGAGCACACCTCCAAATGGGGGCCTGTCAAGGCTCCCTTCGGGTAGGATCGGGGAAGGTCGGATTTGCTTCAACTAGTGCGGATGATTGAACAAACGAAGAACACGGAGAGTTTACCCAGGTTCGGGCCGCAAGAGATGCGTAATACCCTACGTCCCGCTTGTGTGTATTTATTGTTGCCTATCTTTTACAAGGGGGCACCCCTCCTTTTATAGAGTGAGGAGAGGGGTACTGTACAAGTACCGGAGGGGTACCCGGACGCCGTGTGGGGGTCCGGACCTTCCCGGGATATCCCGACAGGATCCCGACAAAATCTGTTACAATCTCCTTTGCTGGATTTGGACTCCAAGCATCTTCTATCCTATTGGTTCCGAGTCCTCCCGGCGCCGTAGCAGCGTGGCTTCCCGAGACGCGGCGCGTGGGGAAGGCGCGCGCACGTCCCGTCGGGCTGCGACCGTTGCCACGAGCACTTGAGTGCCGCATTAACTCCGGGTGGTTGGGGCGCCATAGGAAGCTACCGGGAAGCTTCCTGCCCTCGACGCTCCCACTCCCCCGGCTTTCGCGGGCTTCGTGGGCTTCGTGGACTTCGTGGATTCCCTCATCCCTTAGCCGTCGTCTTCGTTCGTGGGCGAAAGCGGCCCACGCGCCGTTAGGGTGACCCCCAATCCCCCAAAACCGACGGGAGCGCCGGCCCTGGTCACCGACCCGCGGGGCCGGAGCAAAGATTGGGGCCACCCGTCGGCGCCCGGCGCCGTTTGGGTTACTCCGCGGCGCGATTCTCGAGGAACGGTGCCGCTTGGGCTGCCGAGACACGTCCGCGCCGAGACGGCGCGTCGCTTCGGTTCGCGTGCGGCGGGCCCGCTCGGAACCTGCGCTTAAGTGCCGAGACGGCCGGTTGCCCGGGGCACGTCTCCCACTTCGCCCTTCGTCTCCCTCGCCTCGCGCTCCCGCTCGCCTTCTTCTCCGCCAATCCGCGCCGCCGCTTCGCCGCCGCCGCTCCTCGCCGCCGGGATGGCCCGTGGAAAGTCCCCGCGCCGTGGCGGTTCGCGCACGCGCTCGCCGTCGATGGATGCGCCGCTCGTGGTGCGGTTGCTCGACCCCGGGTCGAGATGAAGCGGCTCTCGCCGTTTCTTCGGTGGATGGCGATAAGGGCGTCCGCATCGGGGGCCTCTGCCGCCGTCGACCGGGGACCGGAGATCCTCCACTTCTTGTCCTTCGTCGTGGCCGGCGCCGTTCCCCCGCCTTCTCCGACTTCTTCATGGAGGTGCTTCGAGCGTACGGGATTCGGATGGCGCACCTCACGCCGAACGCGGTCGCGGCGGCGGCGGTGTTCGCCCACTTGTGCGAGGCGTTCGTGGGGGTGCAGCCGTGCTTCCCCATTTTTCGGCGCTACTTCAAGGCGACGCTCACCAACGCCGCAGAGGTGATCGGGTGCGTGCGGTTGACCGCCGGAGCGAGAGCGGCTACATTGAGTATTCGCCCAACAACAAGGTGGAGGGATGGAAGAAGGGCTGGTTCGTGGTCCCGTACGAGAAGGACTTCCGTCGCCTCCGTGTCCCGCCGGTCCCGGCTCGAGCACTTGGCCATCCGGGACTCCGTGCCCGGCCTTCCCGACGGCATGATGCCGGTGGTTGACCGGATCGCGACGCTCGTCGCGGCCGGCTTGACTTCGCACGGGGTGGTGCACGACTTCCTCGAGTGCAACATCGCGCCGCTCCGTCGGAGGTCGCACCCGTCGTGGCTGTACCGGGACTTCAATTTTGCCGGCCGCACTCGCACGGGGCGGGCTCGGATCTACCCGCCACCTCGAAGCGGTTCGCCTACTCCACGCTGACCGGAAAGAAGTGGCCCACCTCCTTCACGTACCGGAGGGTGCCGGGCCTCTCCACCGGTTGGCGAATCGGCGCGCCGTGCTTGAGACCATGCCCCGGCCGGGGCCGCTCGGGTTCCTCGACACGGCTCGGGCTCCTACTCCCGGCCTCCGGGTACCGGGGCCACGCCTCCCTCCAACCGGGCGCGGCGGCCGCCCCGGGGGTGCTTCCGAGCTCCGGGTGCCGATCCCGGTGCCGCAAGGCCGGCCCCGAGCACGCGCGACAAGGGCAAGGGGAAGAGATCTCCGTCGCCGCCCTCCTCCGATTCCTCCGGGCCCGCGTGCTTTCCACGGAAGCGGGCCCGGCAAGCTTCGCCGGCACCGGTGACGGGGGCTGCTTCGCGAGAGAAGTCCCCTGCGGCTGCGCCGGTGCAAGCGGCCGGGTGGACGCGCGACAGTACGATGCTTCCCTCCCCGTTGCGCTTAAGTTGTGAGCTGGGTGGACTGCGAACGTGCGTTGATCCATTTTGACTATATGGGCATCCGGATCGAGTTGGACCCGGACTTGGTCCCTCCGGACCCCAAGGTCTCCGGTGCCTCTGCGCCGAGTTTGGAGGCCAGCCCCGTCGCCGTTGAGGTCGAAGCGCCCGGGACGGAGGCCGACGCGGAGGCAGGCTGCGGGTGCCCCCGAGGAGGGGGTTGCGGGTGCTCCCGAGGAGGGGACCGCTGCTCCCGAGGAGGAGGTCGCGGGTGCCCCGAGGAGGAGGCTGCGGGTGTCCACGCGGAGGAGGCCGCGGGTGATTCCGAGGAGGAGGCCGCGGGTGCCTCCGTCGGCGAGGACCTCGCCCGGCCGTCAACTCCTCCGGTTGGCGACGTGCTCGGATCTGCCGGCCGCTTTCTCGATTGGCGCCTCCGGGCGCCCGCCCGGGCTTCCATTCCCTGGCCGGGTGCTAGCGCCGCCACTCCTATAGTGCTGGAGGGGAACGATTCCCCTCCACGCGCCGGTCGAGCCGGGAGCGGTGGCTGGTGGAGACACCTCGTCGCGCCGCCGAGGGGTCGTGGCGCGCGAGCGCGCCGGAGTCGCTCGGGTGGCTCCGCACGCCCCCGCATTGGCGACGTCCTTGGGGAGGTTACCGGTCGCTCGCCGCGGTGAAGGCGGCCATGGAGGAGACGGACGCGTCTCCGGAAGACCGCGAGATCGCGGTGGCCCGGCGTGAGGCCGAGGTGGCGGACGCCCGAAGGCCCCGGAGACGGCGGTGAAGCTTGCCCGACGGCGAGCACCGGCGCCGCATGGAGGAGGTCCGACGACGAGATGGACACCGCCGTCGGCATTGCGGAGGGGGCCGGCGAGAAGCTGCGGGAGGCGGGGGCGAGGCTTCGCGACGCCATCAACCGCGAGGAGGAGAGCATCAACCGCCTCCGCGGCGTCGTGGCCCGGGAGCGGGCCGCCGAGCTCGCGACACGAAGCCGGAGGAGGCCGGTGCCGCCGTGGCGATCCGTGAGGACGCCTTGACGCGGCGCGAGACGGCCGCGGTGGCTCGGGAGGCCGAGCCGAAGAGGCGAGCGGACGAGCTTGCTCTCCGGGAGGCGGCACCGGCCGACCGGGAGCAGCAAGCGAGTGCTCGGGAGAAGGCCACCGCAGCGGCGGAGTGGAGCTCCATCGCCTCCGCGATTCCGTGGTCTCCGGGAGGCGGAGCCGAAGCACCGCGAGGACGCCCTCGCCACCGGGACGAACAAGTCCGGCTTCGTGAAGACGAGGTCGCCGTTCGGAGTGAGGCCCCGGAGACGGAGATCGCCCGTCTTGCCGACGGCGAGCAGCACATCCGTGGCATCGCCGGGGAAATGGCGCAGCACGTGCGCCGGGAGACACTTGCGGAGGCCCGGACGGCCTTCGATCCGGAGCTCAAGGCGATGGAGAAGAGTCGGGACGACTACCGCCGTCGCGTCGAGCAGCTAGAGGCCCGAGTGAAGAAGCTCGGTCGCGGCGCCTCTGCCGCATCCGGTGGCGATGAGCTCAAGGCGCAACTCGAAGAGGTGCGGTCCCGGCTCGGAGACTCCGAGGTTCGGCACGTCGAGCTAAGCGAGCGGGTGACGGAGCTGGTCTCCAGCGGCGCGGCGCAGGCTGAAATCGCTGCCGACGTGCACAAGGAGGTCTCGTCGGCGCTGTTCGAGCCGGGCTCGTCCCGTCTTCCCGAGCCCATCGACCGCGGCGCGGCCGGGTATGCGTTCGCCATGCGGCGGGTGGTTGACTCTCGCGGGAGCCGAGGACCCGAATGGCGGAGCTCATGGAGGAGGAAGGGCGGCAAACCATAGCCGCGGCCCTGGAGGAGGTGTTGACGAACACCCCGGTGCCGGTGCCGGGTTCCCGCTCCCGGCCGTGGTGAATGGAGATATCCCCGCGGGTGAGCACGCCGTGGCTAAGGCGCGAGCTCGCGCCGTCGCCCACGCCTTCGCTGAATGCTTCAAGCGGGGCTAAGTGCCCGCTTCCTCCACCTCGCGAGTGGCTTTTTGGCGCTCGTGCCTTTTTTTGTTGTTTAAACCTGTTTTTCTCGCATGCAAGACGAAGTTATCTTTAAATTTCGAGTGTTAATGAATTGCTTAAGTCCTTTGTTTTCCTTACGTTGGGCGTGATTGTCGCCATGCGTCGCTTAGTCTTACGCCCTCGGTGCTTTGTCGTTACGCTAGAGCGAGACTTCGCCACCCGTGCCTTAACCGAGCGTGAACGCCTTCGGCTTCCGCCTTAGTCATATGTTTTTCTTACCCGACCGAGAAACTTAAGGACTCGAACAGACTTCAAACGAGCAACCTCGCGGGAAGTACGAAAAAGAGCGGCAAAGCACTGTTTAATACATTAAGACGTCGGTACAAGAGCCTTGGCGTACGTGGCCGTGGCGATGCAGCTTCGGGTACTACCCGGGACCATTGGATTCCGGAACATTCTAAGGATAGAATTTCTTGAGATGCTCAATGTTCCAGGTGCTCGATTCCGGGTATCCATCCTCCGACTCCGGGCGAACCGATCCTCGGGCGTGTGACAGCGGTGACGACGAAGGGACCTTCCCACATGGGGGTTGGCTTGTCCTTGCCTTCGCGCGTCCGAGCCCGCCGGAGGACGAGATCTCCCGCTTGCAACTCCCGCGGGCGTACGCGCCGCCGGTGGTAGCGGCGCAAGCCCCGGAGGTACCTCGCGTTGCACGGTAGTACCCGCCGCCTTGCCTCTTCGAGGAGTGAAAGTCGCCTAGAGGGGGGTGAATAGGCGAACCTAAAAATTTATGCGAAACAACACTAAGACGAAACGTCAAATA
This sequence comes from Chloris gayana, assembly GCA_031894775.1. Classification (NCBI taxonomy): domain Eukaryota; kingdom Viridiplantae; phylum Streptophyta; class Magnoliopsida; order Poales; family Poaceae; genus Chloris; species Chloris gayana. The sequence continues at coordinate 160,095 of JAUNZO010000044.1, forward strand.
CGGAACTTCCGGTAGGGTACCGGAACTTCCGGTGCGAGGGTGATAAATGCGGAATTAAACCCTACACAATTCTAGTGTTTGCAAGAACGGAAGGAACAACCCTATGCAATTCTAGGAATTTAAAGGCACAACGGAAAACTAACAAGCAACCTAGTAAATAAACAACAACGCGTAAGTAAAAGAGGAGAGCACAAGAGACACGGATTTTTCACCGAAGTTCAAGCCCACCAAGGACTCTACGTCTCCGTTGAGAAAGTCCACCAAGGACCGGGTTTCTCTCAACCCTATTTCTCCCTCAAGTCACCACCAAGGTTGAGCTTGAGTTTTTCCACTATCAATGTCCCTTCCGGGACGGGCAATACAAACTTCTCGGGCGTCACCACACAAGTTGGGAGCTCACGAGCACGCCTAGCCGTCTAGGAGCTCAAAGCTCCAAGAGTAACAAATCCAAATCACAAGCTTGACGGGAGTGAAGATGCTCAAGAATGGAATCAAGTCTCTCAAACACTTGCTCAAAGTCTCTCACTCAAATCCTAGCTCAAGGATGGAATTTTTGCTTTTGGAGAGGATTTGGAGTAGATGGAGTGAAGCTCAAGTGTGTATTGGTTCGGAGTTGTGCAAGAGTGAGTGAATGGAGAGGGGGTGTGGCTTATATAGCACAGCCCAAAAGAGCCGTTGGCCTGTCTGAAAACCCCGCACGGAACTTCAGATAGCGAATCGGAACTTCCGGTATGGTTCGAATTAGGGTTAGATCCGGACTTCGGCCCGCACCGGAACTTCGGTGGAGTACCGGAGCTTCCGGTACGTGGGTTTAGGGTTGGAAAAACTGGACCGCACCGGAGCTTCGGTGCCGTATCGGAACTTCCGGTATGGCATTCCGGAGAGCTCAAAGCTCTCTGTTGGCCTACCGGAACTTCGGTACCGGGACCGGAACTTCGGTATGGCCTTACCCGAGAGCAAAACTCTCAGTAAGCCTACCGGAACTTCCGGTACCGAGGGACCGGAACTTCCGGTATGGCCTTACCCGAGAGCAAACCTCTCTGTAAGCCTACCGGAACTTCGGTACCAGGGACCGGAACTTCCGGTATGGCTTTCCCGAGAGCAAAACTCTCTGTAAGCCTACCGGAACTTCCGGTACCACACCGGAGCTTCCGATGGGTTCGGAAAGAATGGGTTTGGAGGGGATTTCTTGAGTTTGTGAGCATCTCCATTCTTAGCCACGTTTGTGATTTGCATCCCTCTTTATAGTACGGCATTCCTATGACTCAAAGCAAAGAAATAAAGCGAGGCACAAGCTTTGAGATAGGTCTTTTCCAAATTCTCCATTTATTCCATTTTGCAATTCTTTTCTCCTTTTTGATTGTGCTTGCTAGACTTTCATGTGCTTTGGATATTCACTACACACATTCTCATGAAAGCATTAGTTCCAAACTTAATTGTATTGATATCAATCATCCAAAATAAAATGAGGGGCCTAGATGCACTTTCAATCTCCCCTTTTTGGTGATTGATGCCAATACAATCAAATTTCTAGAAAGATGAATTTACAAGCACAACTTGCAAAGATAAAAGATGAGCTCCCCCTTAATATGTGCATGAAATTGAATTTCAAGAGTTGGTCTATACAATACCAAGTGCACATTAGAGATAAGAATCATGAGGAGCTCCCCTTTATCTATGCATCCATAATAAAGAAAAACACAAACAATGCAATATGACATTTTATCATCACACAAATGCATCTAAAAGAGAGAAACAACAAATCACCAAGCATATCATAAGGCAAACCACATAGATAGATAATAAAAACAAGTCTAAACTTATTACAATCATCCATAGTTCCAAACCACTTGTCCATCTCACACACATAGTTCATTACATCATAAAAACGAGATAAAGATAAATAGATAGAAATTTCTTCTCCCCCTTTGGCAACACATCACCAAAAAGGAGAAAAGAACTAGAACGCCCAAGAGAGGATCACTCGTCGTCATCGTCGTCGTCGTCGCCGTCCTCTTCATCGCTTTCTTCCTCATCCGTGGGGCGTGCCACTCCCTTGCCCTTCTCATGGAGCGGGATCCGAGTGCTCGAGCGGGGAGCGGAGGCGATCGGAGCATCCTCGGCGCTGTCATCCTCTCCACTCTCGGTGCCACTGCCCTCCACACCCTGAGCTGCTGCTGTGCTGCTGTGCCGCCACTCCCGCGGCCTGCTGATATGGAGCCCAAGGGTCCTCCCACTGCCGAGGTACTATCGGTGCAAGATCCAAGGGAGGAGGTGGTGGCTGCTGCTCGCTGCTGAGCTAGGTAAGAGAGATAACGGTGATGTCCTTCATTGATGCGCCGCTGCTCCATCCTCATCTCATAGATGTCCTCACTATTGGCCTTGCACATGCAAAAGATAGACTTGAGGACCGAGGTGATGAATCCGGATTTGCTGCGAGTCCGGCGAGAAGAGGTAGGTGGAGCATCTCCGACCTGCTGAGCTGGTGGTGGAGGAGCCTCCTGTCTCACTGGAGATCCCGAGGAGTGGGTAAGAGTGCGAACCTCTTGGGACGAAGTCCGGGGTGATTCTTATCATGTACAAACTGCATACCGAGTGACGGTCTCAATCATCTTCATAATAAAGGGAGCAAAGGGAAGGCTCGCCTTATGAGTGTAAGAATGGTTGATGATGGAAGTCCAAATGTACTCAAAAACACAAAACGGCTCGGCTCCTGGACGCATGGCACAAAGTAAAGTCTTGGATTACTGCCGACAAAGAGGATGCATCCCCTATCTTAGGATCCATAGTCCATCCGAACATATTGTTCGGAACACGGTAGTAGGGGTGCAGCCGAAGTGTGTCCCAATGATCATTGTCTTGGGATGAGCGTAGCGACTGTCATACATGAACTCCAAAGATGCATCATCCGGAGGGTCAAACATGTTCACATTGTTCTTCATGGCGTCGTCATGGCCAAAACCGAGAATCTGTGCAAACTCGGCATATGTGACCTGGAACCTGTTTCCATCAAGCGTCCGAGTGCATGATGGAGTCCTCCTGGGAGTCATCATCGAACTCAAGCCAAAGAGTGGCATAGAACTGAACCACCGGTTCCGTGTTCCACCCATGCTCAAGCCCCATAATCTCCACCAAATCCCTCCTAGCACATTTAGCCTTGATTTGAGCAAAGACGGGATCATTCGACGATCCATCCGGTCCCACTTGATCCACTTCATCTCATGAGTCTTCTTCTTCAACTTGAGCACCTCCTTGTACCACTCGGCTTGGGTGTGGTCCCAAAAGCGAATGTCATCCACACCCCTTTCCTTAGCCTTGAGCCACGGGCACTTGCTCCTATATTTCCGCACCTCATCTCCGTAGAAAGGTACATTATAGCCTGCACTGCCACTCACGACCGGTGACCTCGGCTCATACTTATAGTGCTCCTGCAAGTTGCTTGCGATGGGGAGAAACCACTCATCCCCGCCCACATTCCCAGCCTCTCCTCACTTTCTTCTTCATCATCCAACACGGGAGCGGGAGGAGGTCTCCTAGCTGTGCTCTTTCCTTTGCCCCTTCCAAGACCTTTGCCCTTGCCGGGCCAAGACCACGGGAGGAAGACCGATGACCGGTTCCCGTGGCTCGCCTCTTGACAAGGCGTGGATTCGGCACGTCGAAGTCCGAGTCCGAGTCCGAGTCATCATGACCTTGAGCGGGTGCTTTGGACGCTTGGTCATTGTCCGCTTCCTGCCACGAGTCATCTAACGAGAGAGGAAAACATGTGTAAGGAGCAACATACACAATGTGGGAATTTAGAGATGCTAGGGAGATGCTAACAGGATAGGCCCCTGTCGGAACTTCCGGTAGCGAGATACCGGAACTTTCAGGTACAAGGTACCGGAACCTCCGACGGGTTCCATATCTGTCGGGAGCTGACCCATACCGGAACTTCCGGTAGACTACCGGAACTTCCGGTAGGGGTCAACCCTAACCCTAGCGAGTGCGAAAAATCCACATCTAGCCAATGGAATTACTTCCTAGAAGCATGCTAGTGTTCTAGAAGCTGCTAGAGAAACATCTAAGCATCAAATATTCCTAGGGATTCAAGGATTTAGGCCTAGATCTAGAAGTGAAGGCAATGAAGGTATACCTTCTCCTCTAGCTAGGTGCTTGGAGAAGACCGAAGGAAGAAGCTTGGAGATTCTTGCCGTAGACCGTCGCCGGAAGTTGGGAGGAGCTTCCGGTTGATGGAGATCCGAAGAGAGAAGAGGAAAAAGTTGAGTCCTGTTCAAATGGGAGCCGTCCCTTTCAAGGGGACGGGCTCCCTTATTTATACTTGCCGCCCCGCACCGGAACTTCCGGTGGAGTACCGGAACTTCCGGTGTGGGCATGACACCCGAGGGTGAGCTCCCGGTCGGAGCATCCGGTGCGAGTACCGGAACTTCCGACTGAGAGGAAAAGTCCTCTGTTCGACCTCCGGTCGGAACCTCCGGTCCCCTACCGGAACTTCCGACTGGGAAATAAACGCTGAGCCCCGGTCCCGTGCCGAAACTTCGGTACCCTACCGGAACTTCCGGTAAGGGGAAAACAGAGAGGAGGAGTTGAAGTTTTGGGGAGAGTTTTCAAAAATAATTTTGATGGACTAGTGGGACATCTTGACATCATGTGATCGGTATACAATCAACAAACAAAGCTATGATCACATTTTGACAAGATTTGACCTATTGGTCAAGAACCAAGATAAAGGCTTTAAAAACACTAACTTAATTTTCGAAAGCATGCATTTCATCTTAAGATCCAAAACGAATAAAGCAACAAGCAAATGTGCACGCTTTTACACCACGTTGCTAGAGTCAAGAATATTTAGCTCACTCCTTAGATAGCAAAACCGGCTTTCATCTAAGGGCTTGGTGAAAATGTCGGCTAATTGATTTTCGGTTTTCACATGGCTCACCTCAATATCCCCTTTTATAGAATGATCTCTTAAGAAATGATGGCGGATATCTATATGCTTTGTGCGCGAATGCTCAACGGGGTTATAAGCTAGCTTTATGGCACTCTCATTGTCACATAGGAGAGGAACACGGTTCAACTTGTAACCGTAGTCCCTTAGAGTTTGTCGCATCCACAATAGTTGTGCACAACAACTACCGGCTGCCACATACTCCGCTTCGGCCGTGGATAGTGCAACGGAATTTTGTTTCTTGGATGACCATGACACTAGGGACCTACCCAAGAATTGGCAAGTCCCGGAGGTGCTCTTTCTATCCACTTTGTCCCCGGTGTAATCCGCATCGGAATAGCCTATAAGGTTGAACTTTGAACCCTTGGGGTACCAAAGCCCTAGGTTGGGTGTGTGTACCAAGTATCTCAAGATTCTTTTAACGGCCACCATGTGGCACTCCATAGGAGCGGCTTGAAAGCGTGCACACAAACACACACTAAGCATGATATCGGGCCTAGATGCACAAAGGTAAAGCAAAGAGCCGATCATAGAGCGAAAAACCTTTTGATCAACCGGCTTGTCTTTCTTGGTGAGGTCAAGATGACCATTTGTTGCCATGGGCGTCTTGGCGGGCTTTGCCTTGTCCATGTCAAACTTCTTCAATATGTCTTGAGTGTACTTGGCTTGACATAGGAAGGTGCCCTCCTTGAGTTGCTTGACTTGAAATCCTAGAAAGAATGTCAACTCACCCATCATAGACATCTCGAACCTCTTGGTCATTATCTTGCTAAAATCATCACAAAACATTTGGTTAGTAGAACCAAATATTATGTCATCGACATAAATTTGGCACACAAATATATCATGATCAAAACGCTTTGTGAAGAGGGTTGCATCGGCCTTGCCCATTTCAAAGCCCTTTTTCAAAAGGAAATCCTTAAGGCATTCATACCATGCTCTTGGTGCTTGCTTAAGCCCATAGAGCGCCTTATGGAGTTTATATACGTGATTAGGATACTTGGGGTCTTCAAAGCCCGGTGGTTGCTCCACGTATACTTCTTCCTTGATTGGCCCGTTTAGGAATGCACTCTTCACGTCCATTTGGTACAACTTGAAGTTGTGGTGAGTGGCAAAGGCAAGTAGTATTCTTATTGATTCAAGTCTTGCCACGGGGCATAGGTTTCATCAAAGTCCAATCCTTCTACTTGTGAATATCCTTTTGCCACCAATCTTGCTTTGTTCCTCGTTACAACGCCGTCTTCATTTTGCTTATTGCGGAACACCCACTTGGTGCCCACAACATTCTTGCTTCTTGGTCTTTCTTCTAAAGTCCAAACTTCATTTCTTGTGAAGTTGTTCAATTCTTCTTGCATGGCCATCACCCAATCCGAGTCCTCGAGTGCTTCTTCTACTCTAAATGGCTCCAAAGAAGAGACAAAAGAGTAATGTTCACAAAAATTGCAAACACGAGAACGAGTGATTACCCCCTTTTCTATGTCTCCAAGAATTTGTTCCACGGGGTGATCACGTTGCACACTTTGGTGCACTCTTGGGTGTGGTGGATGTGAGCTTGTTTGACCGCCGTCTTGTTCAACCTCTTGATCATGCGATGTGAGTTCATCATCTTGTGCTTGAGCATGATCTTCATTACCAACTTCTTGATCTTGATCCACTTGATCATGATTAGTGCATTGTTGGTCTTGACTTGAGGGAGGAGGTTGATCTTGATTACTTTGTGGTTCTTGCGGTCTCACATCACCAAGTGCCATTCTTTTGATTGCTTGCCTAGGAGCCTCAACATCTGCATTATTGATAACAACTTGCTCCCCTTGAGAGCCGTTAGATTCATCAAACGTCACGTCCAGTGAAACTTCAACACAACCGGTGGTTTTGTTGAAGACACGATAGCGTGACAATTTGAACCATACCCAAGTAAGAAACCTTCATCAACCTTAGGGGAGAACTTTGAAGTCTTGGGTTTCTTGTTGAGCATGAAGCATTTGCTCCCAAAAACTCGAAAGTACGAGATGTTAGGCTTTTTACCGGTTAGTAGCTCGTATGGTGTTTTCCTCAAGAGTCGATGAAGATACAACCGGTTTGAGGCATGACATGCGGTGTTGATTGCTTCGGCCCAAAAACGATCGGAGGTCTTGTATTCATCAAGCATGGTTCTTGCCATCTCTATGAGTGTGCGGTTCTTTCTTTCGGCCACCCCATTTTGTTGAGGTGTGTAAGGTGCCGAAAACTCATGCTTGATGCCCTCCTCATCAAGGTACTCTTTAACTTGAGTGTTCTTGAACTCGGTACCATTGTCACTCCTTATGGCCTTGATTTTCACTTCAAATTCATTTTGTGCTCTTTTTAAGAATGTCTTGAGTACATCCTTTACTTCACCTTTATCACACAAAAAGAATACCCACGTGAAGCGAGAATAATCATCAACAATAACAAGTCCATATTTGTTACCGCCGATGCTAATGTAGGCAATGGGACCGAAGAGGTCCATGTGAAGCATCTCCAACGGCCTTGTGGTTGTCACTATGTTCTTGGATGGATGTGATGCTCCAACTTATTTTCCGGCTTGACATGCACTGCAAATTTTATTTTTCTCAAAGCAAACATCCGTTAGTCCAAGAATGTGACCGCCCTTTTGGAGTTTGTGAAGATTTCTCATACCGACATGGGCTAGTCGTCTATGCCACAACCATCCCATGTCGGACTTTGCAACCAAGCATGTGTCAAGTTTTGCTTTATCCGCGGTAAAATCCACAACATAAAGCTTCCCTTTGAGCACACCCTCAAAAGCAATCGAGCCATCACTTCTCCTTGAGACAATCACACCCTTGTCGTTGAACAAGCAATTGTAGCCCATTCCACAAAGTTGTGAGATAGACAACAAATTGAAGTCAACGTTATCCATAAGCATAACCTTCGAAAGTGAATGCGGAAAAGTTAAAGGAATGTTACCATAACCCAACACATAGCCTTTTCCGTTGTCTCCAAAGGTGATGTACTCATTTCTTTCTTTGCTTGGCTCAAAGGATTCGAACATTTTCTTGTCTCCGGTCATATGATTGGTGCATCCACTATCGACCACCCATGATGAACCACCGGAGGAGTATTCCTACAAAACAATTTATGCTTTGTTTTTAGGTACCCAAATTTGCTTGGGTCCTCTCACATTAGTAACAAGTGTCTTGGGCACCCACACACAAGATTTGTGGGTCTTGTTGCGTGGCCCAACATATTTTGCATAGACACGACCATGCTTGTTTCTCATTAGCACATAGGTCGCATTAAAATCATAAAAGAGAGCACAAGAGGGGTTAGGCACATTAGTACGCAAATCACAAATAAGAGGAGATTTGTTAGTGTTCTTGATTTGCTTCTCCGTCTTGACTTGCTTCTTTTGGTGTCCACTCTCCTTGGTGAACTTGATGAATTCGGTGCCGTTCTTGTTGATTCTTGCATTATGCTTGTCACCTTGCTTGTATCCAATGCCATCCTTCACATGTGATCGTCTCACATTGGTGTATGCACCCCTTGCATACTCGGCCTTGGCATCATCAATAGCCTTCATCTTCTTTTGTGCTTGTTGTTGAAGTTCTTGCACTTGCTTCTTCAAGTCTCCAATGGTCTTGATGTTTCTTGTACAAGCTTCAACATCAATCTTGTTGCACCTAGTATATTCATTGCTAGATGGAGGGCAAGATGAAGATTGAGAGGAAGTAGTGTTACACTTAATTTCCTCAAATTGCACTTTGAGAGAATTGTGATCCTTTTGCAAGTTATCACACTTCTCTTGAAGTGACACATTTGTGACTTTAAGTGTCTCACTATTTTCTTCAACCACTTTGAGAGACTTTACCAAGTCCTCATTCTTCGTCCTCTCAACTTCTAGGAGCTTTTCAAGTTCAAGCACTCTTTGCTTCTCTTGAACAAGCATTTCCTCTTGTTTCTCAAGAAGCTCCTCTTGCCTCTCATTGGTCTCCTTTTCCTGCTCAATGATGTCCAACAAATCAAACATGTTAGGAATTTGAGAGCTTCCATTAGCATTTACCTTAGAGCCTTTAGCCATCATGCACTTGTGTCCAGGCGTCATTTTCATCATCGGTCAAGCTTCCAAACAAGGAGGAGTTGGTTGGTGTTAGCCCAATAGCAAGTGATGCAATGCCTCCCTTCTCTTCATCGGATTCCGACTCGGAGGTGGAAGATGATCCATCGGAGTTCCATTCTTGTCCAATGTGTGCTTCACCCCGACGGTACTTTCTATGCTTCTTGTATTTCTTATCCCCCTTCTTGTTTTGCTTGTTCTTGTAGTTCTCCGGACACTCCGCCATGAAGTGACCTTTGTCTCCACAAATATAGCACTTGTTCTTGGCCTTCCTCAACTTGCTCTTGTCTTGGTCATTTTTCTTGGAGCTCCTTTTTGACATAAGCTTGTTGAATCTTTTCACAAAGAGAGCCATTTCATCATCGCTATCATCATCACTTTCCTCAACCACCTTCTTCTTCTTTTCTTGTTCGGCATTGAGAGCCAAATCATTCTTGCTCCCACTAGCCTTTTCTTTATCCTTGAGCAATGCATTGATCCTATTCCCTTGGTCAATTTGCTGTTTTTGGGAGAGTACCTTCCCAATCACTTCATCGGTTGTGAAGTATCTAAAACCATCTTTGTCTCTTATGTTGGACACTATATTGGCATCCCATGCTTGCAAGGCTTGTAGCAACCTTCTATTCACATCCAAGTCCAACACTTTTTCTCCAAGTGCTCTTCTCATGTTCACTATCCTCATCATCCTATCATGGGCTTCCCTTGGCCCTTCATCCGACCTCATGACAAAGTAGTTGAAATCTTCTCTAAGCCCTTCTAGCTTAGACTCCTTCACACTATCAATGCCCTCATGAACCAATTCAAGTTTCAACCAAATTTGATGGGCATCCTCCATTCCGGTTATCTTCTCATACTCGGCGGGACTAAGCGCGGATACGAGAGCACTAGCCGCCGCCACATTGCACCTAACATTGAACAAGTCTTGTGCGGTTGGCTTGCTTCTACATTCCCACAAGAAACCATGTTGAGTCACATTTCTTACATTTTGATGCATTGAGTCCAAGTGTAGCAACATCTTTGTTTTCCAATGATCGAAGTATTGACCATCAAAATACGGTAGTCTTCGGAGCCGGGTCCAATGTGTTCATCTCTTCCGTCACCATAGGTGTATGGCATTTTGTTGTAACTTATCGGCAAAGCACTAGGTACATCTCCACCCTGAACAACCCCTTTTCCATTTCCATCTCTGGCATCTCCGGTGCGGTCTCACGACCCCTTTCACCGGCTACCTTAGGTGGTGCTTCACCACTACCACTAGCCGTTGCATCTTTCTCATTTGCCATCTTTAATCTTCAAGCGGTGAGGCTTCAACGAAGATACCCGCTCCGATACCAATTGAAAGTCGCCTAGAGGGGGTGAATAGGCGAACCTAAAAATTTCTGCGAAACAACACTAAGACGAAAACGTCAAATACCGAAACTTCCGGTAGAGTACGAAACTTCCGGTGCAGGGGTGATAAATGCGGAATTAAACCCTACACAATTCTAGTGTTTGCAAGAACGGAAGGAACAACCCTATGCAATTCTAGGAATTTAAAGGCACAACGGAAAACTAACAAGCAACCTAGTAAATAAACAACAACGCGTAAGTAAAAGAGGAGAGCACAAGAGACACGGATTTTTCACCGAAGTTCAAGCCCACCAAGGACTCTACGTCTCCGTTGAGAAAGTCCACCAAGGACCGGGTTTCTCTCAACCCTATTTCTCCCTCAAGTCACCACCAAGGTTGAGCTTGAGTTTTCCACTATCAATGTCCCTTCGGGACGGGCAATACAAACTTCTCGGGCGTCACCACACAAGTTGGGAGCTCACGAGCACGCCTAGCCGTCTAGGAGCTCAAAGCTCCAAGAGTAACAAATCCAAATCACAAGCTTGACGGGAGTGAAGATGCTCAAGAATGGAATCAAGTCTCTCAAACACTTGCTCAAAGTCTCTCACTCAAATCCTAGCTCAAGGATGGAATTTTTGCTTTTGGAGAAGATTTGGAGTAGATGGAGTGAAGCTCAAGTGTGTATTGGTTCGGAGTTGTGCAAGAGTGAGTGAATGGAGAGGGGGTGTGGCTTATATACCACAGCCCAAAAGAGCCGTTGGCTCTGTCTAAAAACCCATGCACGGAACTTCCGATAGCGAATCGGAACTTCCGGTATGGTTCGAATTAGGGTTAGATCTGGACTTCGGCCCGCACCGGAACTTCGGTGGAGTACCGGAGCTTCCGGTACGTGGGTTTATGGTTGGAAAAAGCTGGACCGCACCGGAGCTTCCGGTGCCGTATCGGAACTTCCGGTATGGCATTCCGGAGAGCTCAAAGCTCTCTGTTAGCCTACCGGAACTTCCGATACCGAGGACCGGAACTTCCGGTATGGCCTTACCCGAGAGCAAAACTCTCGTAAGCCTACCGGAACTTCCGGTACCGGGGACCGGAACTTCGGTATGGCCTTACCGAGAGCAAACCTCTCGTAAGCCTCACGGAACTTCGGTACCGAGGGACCGGAACTTCCGGTATGGCTTTTCCGAGAGCAAAACTCTCTGTAAGCCTACCGGAACTTCCGGTACCACACCGGAGCTTCAGATGGGTTCAGAAAGAATGGTTTTGGAGGGGATTTCTTGAGTTTGTGAGCATCTCCATTCTTAGCCACGTTTGTGATTTGCATCCCTCTTTATAGTACGGCATTCCTATGACTCAAAGCAAAGAAATAAAGCGAGGCACAAGATTTGAGATAGGTCTTTTCCAAATTCTCCATTTATTCCATTTTGCAATTCTTTTCTCCTTTTTGATTGTGCTTGCTAGACTTTCATGTGCTTTGGATATTCACTACACACATTCTCATGAAAGCATTAGTTCCAAACTTAATTGTATTGATA